>VONZ01001450.1:0-142152 GCA_012976165.1 Labeo catla | reverse complement strand
AAATGCCCCTGAAGGGCAGGAAGTGATTTCTCTCTGTAGGAATCAATAACAGAATCTCAAAATGCCTATGTATGAGTTGTTTATGGAAATGGTTCAAACCGAGAAATTTAATTTCATATCGTGTATGAAAATTGGCTGTTCATAAGGAGGAAAAGGCAAGAAATTGGCTGAAAAACGGAGGGCAAAGTGTAAACCTGCGTCTGCATAATGCTTGTGTGTGCGAATGGTTAATAAAAGATATACTACTAAGATATAAAGAAATATATAAATAGATACAGGGTGAGACGGTGAGAATTCACTCAGTGCTAATGCCACACGTAGACACGATGTAAATAAGATATTATATTTGCAGGTGATTACAACGGAACCTTATGAGATTGCGATAAAGGCTGTTTGCTCGCTTGCTAGGCTATAATTAATTAAGCGTTTGAAAAAAAAAAAAAGTTTCGCTTTACATGCTGCTAACAGGTGCAATAGCCAAAAACACTGTACAGCAGTAGTTTCAGGAGTGACTTATATACTGCATCCTTCATATAAATGTGGGAATCGCTTTCGAAATAGTTTGTTTGCAATCAGGCTTAGTTATAGTTTATTTCCACCGCCTCGGTGACAGGCAACTGAGGCAACTATTTCAGTTTAGTTGAAAAATCACTCCTCTTCATGAATAAGGATCACATCCAACATATGTTGTGATTTTCTGTTTATACCTTTCTCTTGTACAGTACAGACTTTCCTCCATCTCATCCGTTCTGTTTTTTACAGTTACTCCTGAAACTTCGCTGCATGTGTCCTATTGGTCCTGTTTGCAGCACGTAAAGCGAAACTTTTATTCAAATTCCGAACTGATTATAGAAAGCGAACAAATAGCACTTCCATATAGTCACTAAAAAGCTGTCACTGACTTCAATTTATTGCAATCTCACAATGTTCCGTTATAATCAATGACGCTCTCGAAACTACAAATATAATATCTTACATTGTGTCTGCGTGTGGTGTTTAGCAATGAGTGAATTCTCACTGCCTCACTCTGTATCTATTTATATATTGCTTTATTAATATCTTAACATATTATTATATATATATATATATATATATTTTAACCATTTGCACACACAAACATTATCCCACTCTCCTCCTGACCACAGACGGAGATTTACAAGCCACCTTTTCCTGCGTATTTCAGTCAGTTTCTTGCCATACATGATAAAAGCTCCTTGCGGTTTCTCACTTTGACCGATTTGGGCATCCATAAACAACGCAAAACATAGACAATTTGAGTTTCTGCTAGTGATTCCTATGGAAAAAAAACTCTTCCTGCCCTCCAGCTGCATTTGGCGCCACAGCAATGACGTCATGTGCAAACAACCTATTCCACCTCCAGAGGTAGAGAGAGACTGATGCTGAGATCAGACACACTGATGCTGGACAATAAACTGTTTCCTTTGTACCAGGAGAGAGTCACATTACTCACATTCACTACTGAACACAACAATGAACAATTCTGCTGTGATGAAGATGATGAAAGATTTTGTGAAAACTTTCTGGTAATGTTAGGCATCAACATTATTTTTGTGGTAATCAGCCTTATGGCACAAATTATATCCATTATTATTTGAACCTGTAATATATTTCTTTAACAAAACAAGAATATGTGAATGCTCAACAAATTATGTCTCAACTCACCATAGACTGAAGTTGTATGACTGAATTTTTTTAAACTGAATTTTTTTGATGGCAGTGTCATTCCACTAATCTGTGCTTCATAGAGTCCAGCATGTTCAGATGTCATGTTAGAGATGGTCAGAGTGTTTATGGTTTATGGAAGAAAAATGCTTAACGAGAGACTTTGCACATTGCATTCATATTCTGCTGTTCTGTGACCATAGATTTGCGGGTTTTGTCTATCTCCTACAGATGACTTGCAGGACCCTGTATGTTATGCTATTAAATTAGTTTTAATTGTTTAACCACCACAGCGTCTTGTCTCCATTGGCAACATGCACAATTTGTGTGGAACTGTGAATTGCAAGTGACGTCACAGGTAGCTGAGAGTGCAAGTGACGATTGCGAGTGACATTGTAATTTAGTTTCTTTTTTCTTGTCTTCACCACCTGGCTACTGTTGTAAAATGTTGAGAGATTCAATTAAAAAATAATAAATAGAATTAAATGAAAAAATAAAATAGACTGCAAGTGATGTCATTTCCGGAAGTGCAGGTGTCAGAGAGTGCATGTCTGAAAATGCGTGTCTGCAGCCAGACCCTTCTCTGAAAACCACGATTGTAAATTTAACTTTGATTTTATACAAGACTTCAAACTTTGTATCACAATATTGTCAGTGTTGACTGTTTTTTTCTCAAATTGGTTAACGAACATAGTTTAAACAAAGATCACATGCATCTCTGAGCAACACACAGCGGTAGTGAAGGGAGAAACAAACCTTTCCGAAGATTTCTGAAGGTGAAAATGTGAAAATGATTCACTGTTTCGAAGCATTTGAAACACAACACGCTTGTGACCCCCGCTGATCAAAAGTGTGTAAACGCAACAGAAACTCCAGTTGAAATATGCATAAAAACTGTTTTTAAAACCCCAATGCAAATGTTTTTGTTTTTTTTTTTCTTTAAATTAAAGTATAACACACACACACACACATATATATATATATATATATATATATATATATATATATATATATATATTAATTTTCAGTAGAACTTGTTTTGTTTGATTTGTGGAGAGCTTGTAAGAGGCCAGTAAGATATTATTAACTACTTTGCATCATTTTAATTACACAGATGTCTTGTTAAAAATATCTATAAATTGATGAAACTAATTCAAGATCAGGTAAAACCAAAGAAGCTGTTTTGTATAGGTTTCTGTGTAAGTACCGGTACTTCTGATTGGGCTGAGGCTAGAATTTAGCGAGTTTAAAGTAAAAGTATTTGATGGACGTATATTATGTGTCAGGAGCATTCACTCAGTATCACTGATGCCTGTAGAAAACAAAGCAGGGATCACTTTTACTACTTTTGCAGCTACATGTGGTACTTGGAGAATTACACACACAGTTTTGAGACTTTAAATGGATAATTCACCCAAAAATGAATTTCTGCCATCACATCCTCACTGTAAAATCATTCCAAATCCATAAAATGTGTGTTCATCCACAGAACATAAAGGCGTTTAATATTCTCTCATCATTTGTTGTACATTCACTGAAAGTCCACACATCCAACCTCTTCAAGTTTCAAACAGTTCATGAAGACTTAGAGTTTTTGTTTACATATAAACATTGATTGACACACATACACAGAGTTCATCAAACAAGTAAAGTGAAAGATACAAATTCCAGAAAAAAAATAAATATTTGCCATACTGTATGTGTAGGAAAGTCTTCCCCTTTAGTTTCACGTTTATGTTTATCCACTAGAGGGCGCATATCTTCTTGATATACTGATAACTATACACCTTCCCTCTAAGACATTGCGCTTTATACACTACATGGGCTGGGTCACTGTGAGCATCCGAACGTTAAAGCTGTGTGCGTTCATGCAGAAAAGTAAGTTTATTTTCATATTTTCTAGCAGAAACATGTATGTTAATTGTGTTATGTTAAACTTGTGTAGGGTATCAGTGCGAATCAGACAAATAGAAGATTCGATCAGAACATTTGGTTGAAACCAAAGAGCCAAATTCCACAAAGGGGCCAGGACCACGCCATAAATCTGTCCAGGAAACCCTGGCGCCAGCCAGCCAGAAGTAAGCCTAACCAACCAACTTTCACAGCTTTGAACAACTTGCAACATTAAAACAAGAAGAACACAATTATTGATAATCCCAATTCAGGAAGGAGATTGTCAATATTGGGGCGAGAAACCCAAGATTAATGGTCAAAGATGCAGCACATCAGGACCATCACATGAGGAAACTTTGTTGGGTGGTGCTCCCCCACCCAAGACAAGAACCAGACTAAGTTCCTTCTAAATTCCTTTGTTCCTTGGAACATGCCCTTAGTTCACAGAATGGCAGAGACTGTCCATTTTACCTAAATATGCACCAAAATGATGCTTAAAAGGACTTATGAATGAACATCAGACCATTGAATAACTCCCTACTATGTATGTCACCCACACATTTGTCTATTATGTTCTAATCACTCGTTGTGTATGTCCTTTTTAATAACTATTGAATAGCTTAAGGGTTTATATTCATGTTTGGTATGTATGAGTTTGAAAATTCATGCTTTGAATGTTTCCACCAATCAATTCATTGTCAAATGCGTTGTATTCATGTTATAGGAATCATGGCCAAATTATACTCTGCAAGAGCGGGAAAATTCTGACCATGTGACTGATAAGATAACGTGCTGATTTATGTTTTGGGAGGAGAAACATAGCAATATCCCGAGTTAAGACAACATCTAATTGGTCAAGACACCATTTTGGGATGTGTCCAAAGCTGAGTTTAAAACCACAGGACACCATCAAATTTCGCTTTTAGTTTGGGCTTTTTGCTATTTCCATCGCTCCTAGCCATGCTTTTAGCCGCTTTTAGCTTTTAGCTTTTAGCTATTGGTCTTCGCCATGCTTTTTGCGTTCTTTGAACGTTTCCTGGCTTGCACGCCAGCCACTCCTCTAGTGAAAACATGAGGAGACCGTCACATTTCTTTCTTTTACTTTAATCTTTTCTTTCCGTTGAGAGTTTCGTGTTCTAAGTTAAGTTTTGCCGCTAAGCCGTGTCTCAGACTTCGTGCCTGCCTCAAAACTTCAACCAGCTCCATCCTCCTCCAGCCAACGCCCAAGACATCACCTCCAACGACCACAGACTTCCAACCAATCAGCAACCTTGGGGAACCCCTTTCTGCAACGACGTCATCAAAGGAAACCCCTTAACACAAAGGCAACGCAAGTACAACCTCCAGATTCTAGCTGAACTGGTGCATTAATATAACGTTTAATAACCTCATTAAGAAACTCAACGCGAGGGTTAATTAAATGATTGATGGTTGTTCAGGTCTAAGCAATTGCATATACTTATGCTATAAACTTGGGATTTCATATTTTCACTCTTCTAAACTCACTCTTTCCTCCTCTCTCTCTCTTTCTGCGACTTGTATGAATGTGTGAATGCGCGTCTATGTGTTAGATTAGTTTATATGTCTTAGGTTTTTCCAATAAATTCCTATTTATATTGAAAAGAGAAGTATCTTGTGTTTTGTGCTTATAAATTAATGTCTTAAACTGCCGACCTTGTTACCGTGCTAATAAATAGTGTTTTCACTATATTTTGGATATTAGTCCAGTACAGAATTGGTGTTATACGGCTCGCCAAATTAATCACTGGCCGATTTATTGGTCCGCTGTAAAACGGAGATTCTGTTCAATCTTAAATGATTCCCTTTGAGCAAAATTGACTTCTGTAGATCCCCTACAGTATAATGGTGGAGAATGCGGGCAGTTTAATCTAATTTTTAGGCATAAACCAAGTTATTTCATCTTTTCTATTGCTGCGGATGAAAGATGAGAAACTTCTGAGTCGATACGTGTGTGTGACGTAAGCAGCGCGCGGCCGCTTGAATGACTGAACGCTTGAATGCATGAGCGCAGAGAAGGCTGCAACTCGAGTTCGCGCCTCTCTTATAGACTGTAGTAAATGAATTCAAAGGTAAGATCTGAGATCGTACAATAAGGTCGAAATTGAGCGTGTTCCTCATTTTCTGTAATGCCTTGTTTATAGCTGAATTGATGTCATTGCGTGTTCCAGTGTCATTCAATAGCTATACTCCCGACCAGGGAATCTCAGTCACCGTTAGCTGAACAGAGCTAAACTGCAGTAATTCAAAGGGAAATAAATCGACGGATAAAAATAGTTTGAGCGTGTTCCTCAATCTATTTCTAAGGCCTTATTGTTCATAGATTGATTGTCAGTGCGTGTTCCATTGCCAATTCAACTATGCTATTCGACTCCCTGGGTTAAACATTAGAAATAATGCTTGCCTGTTTGTGTCTGTTCACTAAGTGAATTTAAGATACATATCTCGTGTTACACTACGTGTGTGATCTGAATGGGAGTGTTTTAAAAGCTTGATCAAGTAAAGTTAACTTTGAACCAACAGCGAAGAAACCCTGTTGTGTTGTGTTGTGTTTACGTGCCCAGAGAAATTGACACGTAGATTTACGATCCGCCGAGATCGATATCCTTGTTTCCCCTATTGTAGCGCCAAGCTGTATTTGAATACATTTCAAATCTAACTCTAAACGAACTAAGAGTTAAAGCGCCACATCGCAAAACCAACTAAAAGTGGTGTTATTTGTACAGTGTTGAAATGCGCCGACATTTCATTTAACATGCTTAACTGTACTTGCAATGCAACATTCATGTGCTTAGTCCACTAAAGTTTGTTTGGTCGCCATAGTTACGATCGTGACTCGGAAGTCTTAACCTACTTCCGGAGCAACTCTGAACTGCGCACGCGCAGCACGTCGACGTCATACGTAAACAAACTCTACGGCGTTGCTAAGCTAACGAAACTGTTGTGTTTACATTGAAATCTATGCTAAAGATTAGCCTCAAAGGTTAGCAGTTAGCATTAACATCTAGTGGTTGTATACAGTGTGTTTGGGTAAAGCTAAAGTGATTTAACCCTTTGAACATCTTAACTAATACACCAGTTGGTCTCTTTCTATTTCTTATTTCTCCAATTTCTCACTTTTTACTACTTATTTGCATTTTACTAGAAATGGAAATACTGCTCCACAATTATTAATTGTGCCAAATTCAAATTTAATTCAAACATTAAATTTATTTGGAATCATTCAGATTTCCTCATCAGGTCATTTCATATGATCATTATTTCTAGTATTCTCTTACGCCTAACAGTTAATCATTGTAGGTACAAATAAGCCTTGAACTTTTAAAGTTTAAGTAAACTTATTCTACCTAACTGATTTATAACCCTTACTAATAGATTCTATTCAGAATCGCACTTACTCTTATTGCGTTTTACCCTTCCTTCTTCCTGTTTGGCTATACACTTAGCCTCTATATTTATTTATTGATTTCCTCTTTCATTTAATTCCATTTTGATTATTTTGCCATTAATTACTTTCAGTTCCACTTTACCTCTCTCTTTCCTCCTGGTATCGTAGTTTGGGAACGACAGACCTGAGCCCTTAATAGGAGACACTGTTATCCCTCGCTACAAGTTCGAATAAATTAGAAAGACAACTCTCTTTCACTCAAATTTTATTGTTGTTTCATTAGTTGTACGGCAACTATTAACAACGCTATACTCGTAGTTGGGCATAACAGCAACACAGTCTGTGAGTGGACCAGATCTACTCTCCTTTCCTGTCCTTCTACACAAGTCTCTCCTGTTCTCTTCTGCTTTCTTCCCTCTTCACATTTTTAGGGACCTGTAAGAACCATCAATCGATTCTAAGTGAATGAAATAAACAATCTTGTCGAAGACGAATTATCCTTATGAATTTGATTGTAACCAAACCCTCCTTCATTCTTCCTAACCTCCCTGCATTTTAAAACGGCATTCCAAATTTTTGCATCTCACCAAACGCTGAGATCAATTAATAGAGATAAGTGTCGAACAACCGTCGCTTTCGAAGCATCCCTGGTAGGCGGTCCAACTGTAAGGTGTACGGTGTCAATCCTGTCAGACTAAGAAAAGAGATATCAACATTATTATTGTATTCTTTTGTCTCAAACAGAGATATAATAATATTGTTTACCTTCTTGATAACAAAATCTAATCGGAAGATTCCCATTGGCAAAGGAATTGATTTATTACACTGAATTGTGTTTCACCTTTCTCTCTTTTTCCTCTTCCTCATTAGAGTGACGAAGTCTTCACATCCCTAGTCTGCCTAGACACCTTGAGACCAACACATCCATCACCACACTTCAATAGTGGTTCACAATCACTGACACAACATTTAGTTGTCCCACCACACATAGGCTTCTACACCACACAGATCTGTGTCAGTCCCTCTTCTCCTCAGTGCGCCAACATGCAGCATACTGCAGACCCCATCGCCCAAAGGGAAGATGTGAACACTTGGCTGAGAGGCATGACAGAAAGCCTCACCCCCAAGACCTTTGAACTGTTATTATTTCTAATAATAATCCTAATCCTGAGAAGACTCCTGACACATGATCCAAGCCAGAACAACAACCATGAGGAGCTAGTCAAGATCACAAGCTCCCTAAGCTATGCCTTCACAGCCCAGCTGCACCTGAGCGACAAGCACATCACCCACCTCCAAGAGGAGCTGACACGTGCCCAACGCCGCATAGACAAGCTGGACGTGAAAGTTCAAGATCAACTCAAAGCACCCAACGAGAGGGAGCAGGAAACAACGGAACAAGTTAAGAAGCTCCAAGCAGCCCTGGCAGCAGCTCAACGTGACCAACAACAAGCAAACGCTGCCCAGAAAGACCTGGTAAACAGACTTCAGTATGCCGAACAGCTACTAGAGAAAGCCAAGAAAAACATCAGAGACCAGAATGCTGAAATCAGTGCTTTAGAAGACCACCTTGAAAGGTACAGCACTGAAATAGATAATCTGACCCAACATCTAGATGATGCCAACGACGAGCTCTGCATGGTCAGAAAAGAACTCAAACATGCTTATGAACTGAAACAAGAGCCAAGAAGGGAGAAACATCCCTCAGCCTCACCACTGCTGAGCAGAACAGACTCCCACGTCCAAGAACTGGCATCCAATGAAAGAAGCGAAGAGCCACAACCCAAAACCTCACCTGCCTTTGCCACAGAACTCTTTCCTGTCACCGAAAGAACAGACCCCATCCAAGCAGACCTTCAAGCTGCACATGGGATGACCATCAAAGACCTAAGCAAGCTGTCTAACAACATCTGCAAGTTCAACCCGAACTCCAAAGAGAGCCACGACATCCAGGCTCACCTGCAAGATATCGACTTTCACCTGGAAATGAGACCTCATGTGACTGACAGAGACAGGTTGTACCTCCTAAGAGCCACGTCAAGTCCCGAGGTACGAAACTTCCTAGATCGACAACCCAGTCACACAAAGTCAAATTACCAGCTACTTCGTGAGGTCCTGATTAAAGAGTTTACAGACCCAGAGTCTGCATATGGACTGTTAACTGCTTTAGAAACCAAACAAGGTCGACAAGAGACTCCACAAGCCTACTACAACCGGCTCCGACAAGCCTACTTTGGTGCACACAACAAACCTGACCTTGAAGAGGATGTGAACTTCAAAAGCCTCTTCCTAAGAAACCTGCACCCTGGAGTCAGTCGTCATCTAGGCGTCATGGCCTGTCCTCGCTCCATGACTATCCAACAGTTGCGTGACCTAACACAAAAGGCCTACAACAAGCAGAAGATGGCCTCAAAGAAAGGTAACAAAACATCTACACTCTTGAACTCTGTCACCAAAGACTCAAGCCTCGCACTGGATGACACCCAGTGGCATCACGACACCAGAGTCCTCCATCAAGAGCACAGAGAACGTGACCCCCATTTCCACGACAGCTATCAGCCCAGCCGCTGCGAAAAGCCATGGGACAAGCTACGCTTCTCAGAAATCCCAAAAGAGAGGATCAACTGGAAACCTAATTGGACGTACAAAGCCAATCAAACGTCTCGTCCAACTAGAGTGGGTAAACGACGACAAAACCCACATCAGCACCACTCAGACATCCATGGTGCTAAGTATCCACAAGAACAACATGGCTTACCATCAGAAGACATGGAACAAGTCATGAAAGAACTGAAAGAGTTCCTTGAAAACCAGCTAGACACAAATGACTAGAAACATGAGTCATGTTCGCTGTGACCAGCGACAGAACGGAAGGCCGGCGATCACCTGGTACACCACCATATCAGAGATGACAATCACCTGTTCATCAACCACCCAGAACGAGCAAGTCTCTCACGGCCCACCGTTGATGTAAACCCTGAGGTACCAAACAACATCACCTCAGTCACTATCAGTCACTAAGAAACTGCTAAATGAACTTCAACTCCAAGAACCACATTCATGTCTGTGCAACAGCAACCACCAAAGCACAGAAGGTCGGAAGGTCTGCCACAACCAGAAGGCATCACAAGAGGAATGCACCATAGGAGACCACGTTTGCATCCCAGCTTCACACAGCCATGCCAAACTAAACCTCCGACTGTCTGCTAAAGAACTTCCTGCCTTGCTGGACTGACCCCCATGAGATCATGGACACGCCCTCATCCAAGCCAAGGATGCAGAGAGCCAGTCTTCACTGACATACAAGAAAAGGGGGGAGCCAAAACAGACTGAAACAGATCTGACCATACACTGCACTACATCATTAACACACAACATAACTACGTCTACTGATAACACATTCAACCAACATATTCTTCCCACAAGGAGAATATTCAAATCTTAGCTTAACGTAGTTTACACCCATCATGCAGGAACATGCAATTATCCTCACCACAGGTAGAACACCTGACACTAAGTCAAGGTACATGACACCCTAGCTGCACACAGCATCCTAGCACAACAGTAGTTGTTAGCCACACTAGGAAAACCCGCAGCTCCTTTGTTTTTGTTTGTTTTCTGTGACCTATCCCTTTCCTTTCTCTCTTTCTTTAGCAGGTGAAACTCCTAGCCACCCCACTGGGGTCAAAGGTCTGATATTAGGATTGACTCGCCACGCCTAATATCCACAAGCCACTCTAAACTGAATGGAAGCCAAAGAGCTCCATGCCCGATAGGTCAAACCATTTTACCACAAATGATTCACCAGAAATCAAAGGTGAACATTTCTAAATTAAAACCTATAAGAAACAAACAAATTTTAATTGCAAAATTTGATCAAAGAATCAACCTACCAAAACAAATTCGAACAACAATTTCTAGATTGAACTTGACTATTCTCAGTGTACTAAACTATGCTGGCTAGTTAAATGTAAGTGACTGTACCATAAATAACCTAATGCCCTGCACCAGTACAGTAACTGTCCTGGAGGTGTTGTCTTGTTGTTTGCTGTGTTGGTGTCTGCTTCTTCTGCCTTTGTTTCTCCAGCGCTCGCCGATGTCTTCATCAACCAACACATCGTCGACCGAAGGGGGGATATGTAGGGTATCAGTGCGAATCAGACAAATAGAAGATTCGATCAGAACATTTGGTTGAAACCAAAGAGCCAAATTCCACAAAGGGGCCAGGACCACGTCATAAATCTGTCCAGGAAACCCTGGCGCCAGCCAGCCAGAAGTAAGCCTAACCAACCAACTTTCACAGCTTTGAACAACTTGCAACATTAAAACAAGAAGAACACAATTATTGATAATCCCAATTCAGGAAGGAGATTGTCAATATTGGGGCGAGAAACCCAAGATTAATGGTCAAAGATGCAGCACATCAGGACCATCACATGAGGAAACTTTGTTGGGTGGTGCTCCCCCACCCAAGACAAGAACCAGACTAAGTTCCTTCTAAATTCCTTTGTTCCTTGGAACATGCCCTTAGTTCACAGAATGGCAGAGACTGTCCATTTTACCTAAATATGCACCAAAATGATGCTTAAAAGGACTTATGAATGAACATCAGACCATTGAATAACTCCCTACTATGTATGTCACCCACACATTTGTCTATTATGTTCTAATCACTCGTTGTGTATGTCCTTTTTAATAACTATTGAATAGCTTAAGGGTTTATATTCATGTTTGGTATGTATGAGTTTGAAAATTCATGCTTTGAATGTTTCCACCAATCAATTCATTGTCAAATGCGTTGTATTCATGTTATAGGAATCATGGCCAAATTATACTCTGCAAGAGCGGGAAAATTCTGACCATGTGACTGATAAGATAACGTGCTGATTTATGTTTTGGGAGGAGAAACATAGCAATATCCCGAGTTAAGACAACATCTAATTGGTCAAGACACCATTTTGGGATGTGTCCAAAGCTGAGTTTAAAACCACAGGACACCATCAAATTTCGCTTTTAGTTTGGGCTTTTTGCTATTTCCATCGCTCCTAGCCATGCTTTTAGCCGTTGCTTTTAGCTTTTAGCTATTGGTCTTCGCCATGCTTTTTGCGTTCTTTGAACGTTTCCTGGCTTGCACGCCAGCCACTCCTCTAGTGAAAACATGAGGAGACCGTCACATTTCTTTCTTTTACTTTAATCTTTTCTTTCCGTTGAGAGTTTCGTGTTCTAAGTTAAGTTTTGCCGCTAAGCCGTGTCTCAGACTTCGTGCCTGCCTCAAAACTTCAACCAGCGTACACGACTCCATCCTCCAGCCAACGCCCAAGACATCACCTCCAACGACCACAGACTTCCAACCAATCAGCAACCTTGGGGAACCCCTTTCTGCAACGACGTCATCAAAGGAAACCCCTTAACACAAAGGCAACGCAAGTACAACCTCCAGATTCTAGCTGAACTGGTGCATTAATATAACGTTTAATAACCTCATTAAGAAACTCAACGCGAGGGTTAATTAAATGATTGATGGTTGTTCAGGTCTAAGCAATTGCATATACTTATGCTATAAACTTGGGATTTCATATTTTCACTCTTCTAAACTCACTCTTTCCTCCTCTCTCTCTCTTTCTGCGACTTGTATGAATGTGTGAATGCGCGTCTATGTGTTAGATTAGTTTATATGTCTTAGGTTTTTCCAATAAATTCCTATTTATATTGAAAAGAGAAGTATCTTGTGTTTTGTGCTTATAAATTAATGTCTTAAACTGCCGACCTTGTTACCGTGCTAATAAATAGTGTTTTCACTATATTTTGGATATTAGTCCAGTACAGAATTGGTGTTATACGGCTCGCCAAATTAATCACTGGCCGATTTATTGGTCCGCTGTAAAACGGAGATTCTGTTCAATCTTAAATGATTCCCTTTGAGCAAAATTGACTTCTGTAGATCCCCTACACTTGTAAGTGTATATTTGCACATTACGACGTGATTTGTTAATCTACATTGGGAAGCTAACATGCTAGTTTCAGAGACGTGCAATAGTGCGTTGTTATTATCACGTATAAATCTTGATCTGTTAGCCAATTTAAGATAACTTGAGATGCAGCACTATTATAATTGTGAATTTGTCAGCGAATTTCTGACCATTGATGGTTATTTATCTGTTATTCAGGATGTTTAATATCTGTAGCATGTTAATATAAATACAGTAATAATGTTTGTATCTAATTTCCACAATTTTCTTTTATTTCAGACCACACACACACACCCCACCTAAAGACAGTAATGCATTTTGCCTGTATACATTTATGCTCACCAACGTGACTTGTTTAAATCCAACTCATTAAAGCTTTCTTGGATGTAACTCTGAGCCCTTTACTCTTTTACTGGAGTCACCAGTTTTCAAGGGTCTACCAGAACAATCCAGAGGTTCGCCTCTACAGTATGCACTTCAAGTGTACATTATTCTTCTGATATAGAAATGTGATATATGGCCATATATGAACATATATATATAAATATAAAACCATAGTCAATATGTGTGAACATACAGTGCCCTCCACTAATACTGGCACCCTAGGTAAATATAAAATGAAGCAGTTGCCTGACCTGAACCCTATAGAAAATGCGTGAGGTGAACTCAAGAGAAGAAGCACCAGCATGGAGCTGGGAAACTAAAGGATCTGAAGAGTTTCTGTATGAAGGAATGGTCTCTGATCTCTTGTCAGGTGTTCTCCAAACTCTTCAGGCATTAAAGGAGAAAACTCAGAGCTGTCATCCTGAATAAAGGACGTTGCAATAATTGGGTGCCAATAATTGTGGTCAACATGAACTACAGAAAAACATTTATTTCATAATGAGATTTTCCCCCTGCTTTCCATGGTTTTACTTAAATGATAGGTTAGAATATTGTGAATTTTTTTAATGAAATATTAAAAAGATAAACAATGCAGATTAATTCTCACAGTCACCTTTGCTCATATTTACCAAAGGTGCCAATATTAGTGGAGGGCACTGTATATGTACATATTTGTAATAACACTATTTGAATGCGCCATACATGATAAAGAACATGTACAAACATGTGGATGACTTTTTTTTTTTTTTTTGTTATGAAACTATTTGATCATATAGATAGTCATAAAAGCAGTTAAGAAAAAAGCCTGAATTTTTATTGTCATACAATACACAGCTCACTGTTAATTTTATTTTTTTTTTAAAGCAGAAGAACGGATCACTTAACTTTGCATTTATTTAAGCAAACAGGTGAAAATGAAGCTCATTAATTTGCTCTCAGTGCTCTTGTTTATACTCGTCCATGGTAAGACATTCATTTGTTAAATCTCTCTTCTAATAAACAGTTTTGCTCTAATTGCTTTACAATCGGCATAAATACATTTATGTTTCCTATTTTTGCGGTTTCATTTAGGAAGGGAAATGTGTTTCTGTTGTTTGTTATAGTTTTAGACAATGGGTTATAAACACAAACAGGAGCTGCGTTTAAAAAAAAGAAAAAAAAGAAACACCAACGGTGTAAGGATTCCTGTGGTTTTAAAGAACACATCAATGAGCAATAAAGAAAAAAATATATATGGTTAAAAACAGATTCACTGTTTTTTTAATCAGATAAACAGATTGAAATACCTTGAATATAATGTGTGAATCATGCACATAACGTCTGTGAGTAATTGAAAACATGTTATTTACATGAGAGATTCAAACAATAAGACCAAAAAAAAAAACTGGTGATATTCATCTATGGAATGCTAAGAGCTCGAATCACTGCATCTTGTAATCTGATCATTTAACAACAACACTCCAAACAAAGCAATTCTTTAGAATGAAATATGTGATAGAGGGGCATGTTTAGGACAATTCGAGTTACTACAAATTCACTTCACCTTTATGTACATACTGCCTTTAACATACAGAATTGTGACAAAGTGGCTGTACAGTATTAAATAGGAAATAGTGCATCAATAATGCAAAAGGGCAACAGAAATTCTCAATTTTCAGGTAAAGGCAGTTCATCAGTGCATTCAATGATGTCATCATCTAGCTCAGTTCAGTTCAAATAGAATACAAATGAAGAGTTCAGATGCAAAACCAGCTAAATCCATCTGACGTCTGTTTTAAAAAATGCATTTTCATCAGGCTCAGATGTATCTAAGTACTGGTACTTCTGATTGGGCTGAGGCTGGTATTTTAACGAGTTTGAAGAAAAAGTATTTGATGGATGTATAATATGTGTCGAGAGCATTCACTCAGTATCATTATCATTTTTGACCGAGATGGCTTTTAGCTGGTTTTGCATCTGAACTCTTCAAATAGACTTCCTATCATTAGTCGTTCAGCCCTGTTCCCTTTGCAGTTTTACTACATAGTTCATTATTTGCTTTTGTTTTCATTGTGGGCTGTTTCATAAAACAAGTTTACCAAAAAAGTCTCATTTCCGTTAATCTGACTTATTGAACCAAATCAACTGTCAGTTGATTTGGTTCCATAAGGCAAATTTACCAGTCACTCTGTCAACTTATGCTGGGAAATTAACCTGGTCCTGGGCAGGCTAACTAAGTCAGGCTAAGTTGAGCTAACACTAACTATAGGAACGCATTGATATTATTTACCACTGACTCTCTTACATACAATTATTTGACTTCATTATCAGTCCAAAACTAAAAGTATACAGGAAATGCAACTTAAATAATAAATCAAATAAATAAAAATATAGACTACAACGGATGTATTTAATGTATTGTTCCCAAGATTTAATGTCATTGTTCTATGATATATGAAAACATTTTAACATGTTTCCCATTTATCAGTCAATCTCTAGTATTATTGTCTCTGTCATTACAGTTCCAGGTCTGTCTTCATTTAGTATGGGAGAAATGCTGTTCGGCCCTTTGGCTCTTATTTTTGCTATTTATGTCATGATTGGTGTGACTGTTTTGCTGGTGACTGGAGGTATAGCTACTTGTGTGATTTACTTCTGCCATCTCGCACATGCACGAGGACAGAATGGCAAGTATTACAGCTGATTTAATAAAAAATATGAGATTTAATTTGCAATTTTGCAAAAAGATGCAGTATAGAAGACTGTGAATATGTATTTTTCTTCTATGTGACCATATTACTGTGTTTAATTGTGTTTGCTATTATTGTTCAAACAGGCATCAGGATGCAGGAAAATGAACAGATATGACCACTAAATATGTCTGCAAACACGCTGATCTGTAAGTTAGCAAAATTATTGTATATAGCTGTGTTTGTAGTTCTTAAGTTCGTAGTAATTTAAGCAGTTTAGATGGAAAGACGAGGTGGATTTTCAACTTGCAGTTTTATGAAATATAATCTAATAATCTAATCTAAATTCTTACTGAAAAGGTTGTGATTGTTTTATTTCACTATATATATTTTTTTTTTCACTTGCAGCTGTGCGCGCATAGTGGTTGCAGAAAAACATTGGTAACAAGTACACTGTAAAAAAAAAAAAAGTTTCAGTTTAAGTTCAGTCAATTCAAATAAGTTTAGTCAACTTGAAATGTTAAGTTGTACTAAGTAACAACTTAGATATTTGTGTTTGTTAAACTTAACAGATGGGTAAGTAACCCAGCTACCTTAAAATGTTAAGTTGAGTCAACTCAAATATCTAAGTTGTCACGTAGTATAATTTAACATTTCAAGTTGAAGAAACTTTTTTTGAGTTGACTGAACTTTTAAGGCAGCCTATTTTAAGTTAACTCAGCTTTTTTTTTTGTTTTTTTTTGTTTTTTTTACAGTGTATAGGTAATCGGGTAAAATCCATGGAATAAGAGAAAAAAAAACACATTTGTGTGCCTTTTGATGTCAAAATCGGAAAGCAAATTATTTGTATAGAATACTGTCATCAAAGACGCCATTTGAAGCTAAATGCTTCTTTTAATATAAGACGTATAGACCACTTGAAAACCGTAATTTTCTGCCACCAGATAGGCTCCACCCAAAAAAAACGTCATCCCTGTTTTGGATTGGTGGCACTGATAGACCAGTGGTTAGTGTGCTGACACATAGTGTAACAGTGCTGCTGGAGACCTGAGTTTGAATCCCGTCTTGAGGTCTGTTGCTGATCCTGCATTTATCAGTCAATAAATGTGGTCAATCAGACTCTCTTCACTCAGTGATATATAAAACAGAGCTTATCACTGGGTGACAAGCTCTTGTAATATGCAGATAACATTTTGAAAATTACATCTTATCAATATAATCTATAATCTTTTTAAATCTATCTATTTTGTACCGTATCCGTGTAATTCTCTAGCCTTAAAGTCTATCTCTCCTGGGTTTTCTGCAGCCACCCTGGTGAAAAAACCAGCATATGCTGGTAGGTATGTTTTGATGCTGGTTTATGCTGGTCCTTGACCAGCAACATGACCAGCAAAAACCAGCAAAGGACCAGCTTAAACCAGCATAAACCAGCAAAGGACCATCTTAAACCAGCATCAAAACCTACCTAACCAGCATTCCAGCATCAAAACATACCTACCAGCATATTTTTTTTTTCACCAGGGCATGATGCGTGCATCTCGAATGTTTACAAACATATAATTAGTATAGCATTTAAACATGTTGTGTTACTGCCATACAGAAGATGGCAGCATGACTCAGTTTGTGTAACTCAAAACATGTTTTCTTTCAGAATTATGTCAAAGACTAGCCTTCTATCAGAATGACTCTTCATTGATGACTTCTGCTAATCTGACGTCCTGTAATCGCGCAGGAACGTTATTATTATTTTGAGACTTTTATTAAAACGGCAAGTGAAAAGGAGGACAAGAGATAAATAGTGTGTTCATGATACCAAGATATTAATAGTTGAGTACAAATATGCAAATGAGCATTTGAAGGCAACTGTCAATCAAACAACATTCAAGTACTTCAGGTTTTGTTACTGGTTGCTCATTTTGTTAGTTAGCTGGTTGACAGCAGTGAACAATATTTGGCTGTATGTGTATGAAGAGGAGGGTATATATGAATCAGGATGTGGTTTGTATGATGTTCATTAACCCTTTCACGCGTACGATCACACCCCTGTTATTGGAACGTTCAGCGCATCACGTGATCAACTGCTGAATTCAAATCTGCTTTGACTGGCGCTAAACCAGATCAGACGCGCTAAGCGTTTGTTATCGCAACTATTCAGTGTTTTCAACCATATAACGCTTATTTTAGGCTCCAGACATTTAAATACACATACGTCCTTGTAAAACGATGCATTTATAGTTTGCAAAATACACGCCGATGTCTATGGGCAATAATGGTCCTTACAAATGTTGTCTGACGACATGTTTTATTGATGTCATATACACATTGTGTAGGTAACTATAAAGTTTACTCCGCTCTTCTCCCAGCTCACTAGAGACTTACTTTAATGTTTTTCGGGAGGAGAGGATGAATTGGCATCTTGTAAATCCCACAGCTTGGATTCAGCGCGAATTAACATGGCGGCGCCCATCACCCGGTGTAGATCAACTAACACGCTCATTATAAAAGTGTTTAATCCTCCAAATACATTTACTTGCACATATTTCAAAATTGGAATATCAGATATTTAATAATACAGTGAGTACGTTTGCGAATATTAATAATAAAAAAAAAAAAAAGGAAAAAAACGATATAAAAGTGACAAATGCGTCATACAGCGCTGTTGTGGCTGTGTTGTGTCACGTGACAAACACGAAGCGTCCCCATGGAAACAATAAGGCGATACATTCTAAATAACGGTCGCCTAAAAAACTCACCCTGGGAGCTCAGCTAGAATATTTTAAACTCACGTGTGAACGGGTTAAGTTGTACAAGATTTAGTCTCACATAACCAGACCTCTGAGGCTAAGCCTACACAAGATACGATTTTGTTCGCCTGATGAGTGAATGTATAAATCAATGATGTTCTTCTGCTGTTTGCTTGCATGTGCTACATTATGAATTTGGACAGATATGAATTTGAATTTTGGACAGATTATGAATTTGCTCTACTTACTTGTACTACTTATATATATATATATATATATATATATATATATATATATTCTGTAATTCTGTACTAATCGGCCAACACTAACCAATTCTGCATTTCAATTTGCCTATTTGAATCTGTGTGCCTTGTTTCTCTACTAAGTACTATAATAACTTTTGTAAAAGTTCTAAACGCACTTGTCACAGGATATTACATTTAAAATACTCTTTAAAAAAAAATAAAATAAATAAATGTCTGGGGTTTAAATTGCAACTTTCTGGGTATTATTACAAATGTTGTCCAGTTTTTTGTTTTGTTTTGTTTTGTTTTTGTTTTGTTTGTGAAACAATCTTATACACTTTGAAGAAGTTATAACACTCTAAACAGCTTTATCCCACAATTTTACAGCTGTTATGACCTCCAGTGGTTAGCCGTAACAGAAAAGGTGAAAGGTGTCAACACCACAGAGATGGCAAATAAACAAAAGCAATACAATACATAATATCATATTTATTATTAAAAATATACAATATATGTTGTTAATATTGGTTAAATGAGAGGGGGAAATCCTGACCATACCCAGTTAGGGAAAAAAAAAAAAAAAAACTGGTACTGCAGGAACTGTGAATAAATTGCTGGAAGAAAATAATAATAATAATAATAATAATAATAATAATAATAATAATAATAATAATAATAATATAACAGCAATTATATATATATATATATATATATATATATATATATTACCTTAGACTTAGATAAAGTTTGATCAATATGTATGTATAGTTTTAATGTTTTTAAAAGAAGTCTCTTATGCTTATTAAGCTATACAGTTTTTGTTTAAAAAACAGTAATATTGTAAAATAGAAAAGTAAAAAACAAAAACAAACAAACAAAAAAACAAAAAAAAAACAGTTTTATAAAAATAACATTGAAACCTTTTCAATTCAGTGGTCACTTTTTTAAAAAAGAAATGAATACTTTTATTCATAAGGATGTGCTAAATCAATGCTGAAAATTCAGCTATGACTCACAGAAACGGATATATTTCAATATTTTAACATTTTTAATGTGTTAAAAATAGAAAACCATCATTTTACTTTTTTATATGTAATAATAATAATAATAATAATAATAATGTTTTACAATAATATAGTTCTTTTTGTATTTATGATTAAATAAATGCAGACTTCATGATCATAAGCAACTTCTTTCAAAAACATTAAAAATTGTAATGTGTCCAAACTTTTGACCGGTACAACTATATAAGTAAAAATATACAAATTTTAAATGTAAATGTTGTATTAATAAAAATGTTAGCAATCATATTTGCTCTTTTGACTGGTAAACAAGCGCACAGAGCGTCAGATGTGAATTCGTATTTTACGAGTTACACTAGATGGCGCTCTTTGTAGCAGTAAGCAAACTTTCACAACTGTTCAATATAACAGATGTTCCACCAATGACAGATTTCTTGATTTTCTTTGTTTTGGAATTTTGTATTCATTCATTCATTCATTCATTCATTCATTCATTCATGTACCATTTCAGAATCAGAAAGAGCTTTATTGGCAAGTGTGCTTACAAACACAAGGAATTTGTCTTGGTGACAGAAGCTTCCAGTGCACAGACAGGATCACAAGTGACAAGACACAGACAGGTTTTAATGAAATATTTAAATTATGATGTGCTATATGTATCAAGACAAGTGATTATAATGGAAAATACACATAATTACAAGAATTCATGTGTGAAAAACTGCTAAATATTCTATAAAATGATGTATCTGCTGGCTTGCTGGGGCTTTGAGTTCATGTTTCCCTTCGCTCTTTCTGTCGTTGTCTCTCTCTGTGTTTTTTTTTTTCTTGGACTACAAAGTGTGCCGAGTTAACAACAGCAAATTTGGTGTTGTTTATATTAGATCTGATCGGGTAAAATATTTGATTAGGCATTTCTAACATTTCATCCAATTCTAGGAAAGTGGATATTTTATACACTTCTTGTACACATACAACATACTAGTCACCTTTATTTATTTATATACATACTATCATATTACTAATTCAGTGAATCATCCACTGACTAATGTGGATTGCAATGCATCTACTTGTTAATGCAACGACCAGAGAGCGGGCATGCAGATTCTGGCTGATGCTGCGAAGCGGACGGGAAAATACAGAGCGGATTAGCGGCATCAGTGGATCTTTAGCTGATCGGTAACAAAACATTTTGATCTGGGGTGGGTTGATGAGAGGGACACCTCAGCCGATTATTAAAATGACACGTTTAGGACCTTATGAAATGTTTTTTTTTTTTTTTTTCTCACTTTACGTTTTATTGTTACCAAATATGTTTTAGCATGTCTGTTTATTTGAATGCATAAAAACAACTTTTATTTATTTTTACAATAGACTTATGGAATTCTGTGTTGTGTATTTTTCTGGTTTTCAGATGAAGGTATAACATATTGATTTAATTGATCTTTTAATGAAAATTATATTTTATTTCTGGCAAATAAATGGGATTTACTATTAAAATGTAAAACAGTAGTAGTAGGCACGTACATTATACTGAATGATTAATAAAGTTAAACCGAACTTTTATTTTGATGGGTTGCCGACTTGCCGTGAATAACTTTAAATTTCTATATATATTTGACTCTTGTTTTACTCAAATGAAACAGTGAAATGCTCATGAAGTGACTCTCAGAGCAGTTCTGGAGATGTTGTTAATGTATTTTTGCCCTCATTTAGTGAAACGGCAGACGCTGAAATGATTGCGCGTGTCAGTATTATATGTATAGAAAATGTCATTCATAAAAAGACACGCAGAACATGCAGGATTCATATTTAAATAGTCTTTTGCGGCATAATATTTACAGACACCAGTCCATATCGCGACTTGATTTAAGTTTAATGACCAACTGTTGATTAAATTATTCAAACTTTGTCAAATTCCGTGGAAATTATAGGGTCATACAAAAAAAAACATTCGGGGCTGAAGTAAAAACTTTCGGGGCTCGAGCCCCGAATGATTAGCCCTAGCGACGCCCCTGCCATCAACTACCCTCAGAAGTGTTTGACCCTCCGAGTTCACACAATGCATTTGTATATGATACAGTGTTATAGTTCAAATGGCTGGTATTAAGAATTTAGCTGTTCTTAAAGGGTGAAAATATTCTATACATTTATCATTTAACATACTTTCAGGTAGTTGCCTGACTTTGTGAAATGGCAAAAAAATGGAAGGATAGTCTGTAAATTGTGTATAAACTACATTTCATGATAAAATAGAGCTATAACTGTAATGATTTCAAATGATTGTTGTTTATATTTATTCAGTTCTCAATTTTAGTGAATGGAAAAACCAAAGTACAAAGTTAAAAATGTATACGATCTTACATTGCCAGTTTTACTGAAATTCTTCTTCTGAGTCAAACTGAAGGCTGTTGTAGCCTGATTTTTTTTTAAAGGTGTGGTTTGACCTCCAATGAGGGCTCCTGAGAAGCATGAGTTAATGAGACCCAGACCCTACATAATTAAGGGTGTGTTCACACTTGTTATGTCTCAACACCAGAGACATACCAAAAAAACAAACTTTATTTTCTCAAAACATGAATATCTTCAGGGGTACACAAGGCTAAAACAACAAACAAAAAATTCCTTTATATATATCATACTTCAAGTGAAAATAAAGAAAACAAAACACAGGTTAACTAATACAGGTCTAATCCCCTAAATTCCTTAATCTGGCAAAGTGTATTTACAAGAACAATTACAAATGCCTTTACAAAGTCTTGTGGCAAAAACAAATCAGAATCCGAAGTCACAGTTAAACAGGCAAATGATTAGCAACGATGAACAACAACAACAACAACAACAAAAAAACAATGACAGTTTCACTACTCTTAATATATCTCTCTGGTATGACACTTTCACAATCAAATGATGATAAAACAAAACAAAACAAAAAAGGCTGGGAAACCACAATCAGAATGAAAACAAAACAAAATGGTATGAGGGCAGAGGATGAGTGTTTGGGTGGTCCTTGTGTCAGGATATGGTGCTTAGCAAGACCAATCACAGCCTCCAAGTGGTTAATGAAGGTCACATCCATCTAAACACAGACATGTCTACATAGACAGAGATCGAATACACACAAGAACAGTTCATATAAACACACATAATATCTCAGGGTCATAGCACAACTTTAAAAAAAAATGCAGGACGGTGTATTAATGTGAAAATTATACAATAAACCAATAACCTTAAATTAAGACAACGTGACATACACAAATGAGGCACTGATACACAAGAAAACCCATGTAATTCCTAAGATTTTATTTAAATCTTTTAAACCTTTTTTTTTGAGAAAACTTCACCTTTGCACCTCTTCCATGCTCAAAGTATACGTGGCAGCCATCATGGTGAATCACATTCTCAAGTTTGATCAGTCAGTCAAAAACGGCCTTGTTGTTAAAATCAATGCTTCTCAGGAGCCCTCATTGGAAGCGTTTGGTGGCTGGGCTCGCAGAGCAGCTTTGCATGCCATGACATTATTGCATTCAGTACGTTTCCCATAGCATTTTTAGGCAACCTTGGTACTCTGAGATAACCGCCATTAGTACACCGCCATGCTATCAGTCGAAAGATTCTGATGAAATGGCATTCAGCACAAACTTATATTAGCAGTTGGCTCCACCAATTTTGGCACGCTGAAATGCAATTTGTTTGTGCATCTACACAAACTTGAACAAATCAGGTTTCAGTATTCAGAGCAAACATAAGTTTCCCCATAGCGTTTTATGCAAAGCTTATTCAGGAAACAGGTTATAGAACATTTGTTCAACTAGCTTCATGCAACAGGGCACAGGTGCCCATGTATATGTATAGTTGAGAAAACTATTTAGAAGTAGCACAGGCATGTGAAGTACATCATGGATCGAGAAAATGGAATAGTTTTCTGTGCTAATGAATTCTGATTTATGCCAATTTCTTAGAACTGTACAATGGAAATACTGTGTATTAGTGTTCACAGTATATTGAGGTGCAAACAGTAAAAACATTTAATAACAATTAAATGTAAACAGGTTAAACATGCTTAAACTATCCTTTTGATCTGCTCCCGACTACATGCTCACTGACCGCCTGTTGCACATTAAACACAAAACTTCAATCAGCAAGCTTCAATCAGACTAACTGACTGCAACACATCTTGCAACAGTCATGAGTGGTCTTACCATTTTCATGTTTTTGGTTCTGTCTTTCTCCTGTGTCTGGACTACATTAACAATAATACAGGTGAGTTATAAACAACATAGCTTGCATTCTTATGAATTCTGATTCAAATGCATTATTATAAAGACAAATAGTTAGTTTGAGAATTGTGTACAACAAAAGACTCAGGTAAGTAAATAACCACACATATTAGTGCTGCCGTACATGAACGTGTAACAGAGTTTGCTGATCTTAAAATGTTGAGTTTGGTTGCTGATGGGATTGTTGAGCACACAGCTGCAGGTATTTTTTTATCTTGATATTCCACCTCCAGAGGTAGAGAGAGGCTGATGATAATATGCTGGACAATAAACTGTTTCCTTTGTTCCAGGACTAAATGTATTTAGTGTGATGATGAGCAGTGATTGCGTCTGTTATCTCAGACTATAACATAATTAGGCATTTCATTATGTAAATAAATAAGAAAATAAGCACTGGACAGATGCTGCTGTGGTGTTGCCAGGCTAGCCCTGTTTGCCTCCAGCCTGCATAATTCCAGGATTTCAGCCAGCTTGAACCCGGTCATGGTGGCATCTGTGGTGGCCCTGCATTAGTGGTACTTTGCAGTAATAAGCCACAGGCTTGGATTTTTGTGGTTAAAAAGTTGAAACGACTACAGGAAGCTACAGGCAGGTGAGAAAAATTGCTTTTTTCAATGGGCATTTCCAAGGTCCAGCCAAACTACATGGGGATCTGATTATTTTATATCAACTTAGTAAAAAAACAACACCATTTTCACATTTTTGAGGTTGTACTTGGTTTTAACTGGGGTTCTATTACAGGCCAAATCGAATGCAGGTTTGTATGATGTGCATTAATTTGTTCAAGTTCATTCATGAGACTCATGTTTGTCTGATGAGTGAATGTGTAAATCAGTGATGTTCTTCTGCTGTTTGTTTGCATGTATTACATTAACCCTATCACTGGTGAGTTTAAAATATTCTGTCTGACCCCCCAAGGACCAGCATGAACCAGCGAAGGACCAGCATTAAACCAGCTAAGGACAAGCATAAACCAGCAAAGGACCAGCTTAAACCAGCATCAAAACCTACCTAACCAGCATTCCAGCATCAAAACATACCTACCAGCATATGCTGTTTTTTTCACCAGGGATCTTTGCAGGTAATTACAACGGAACCTTGTGAGATTGCGATAAACACTGTTTGCTCACTTGCTAGGCTATAATCAATTCAGAATTTGAAAAAAAAAAGTAAGTTTCACTTTACCTGCCGCTAACAGGTCCAATAGTCAAAAACCCTGTACAACAGTAGTTTCAGGAGTGTCATATATCCTGCATCCTTCATATAAATGTGGGAATCGCTTTCGAAATAGTTTGTTTGCAATCAGGCTTAGTTGCTTAGTTTATTTCCACCGCCTCGATAACAGGCAACTATTTCAGTTTAGTTGAAAAATCACTCCTCTTCATAAATAAGGATCACATCCAACATATGTTGTGATTTTCTGTTTATACCTTTCTCTTGAACAGTACAGTTTTTCCTCCATCTCATCCGTTTTTTTGTTTGTTTGTTTGTTTTACAGAGTTATGAAACTATTTGATCATATAGGTAGTCATGATTATTGTCATACAATACACAGCTCACTGTTATTTTATTATTTTATTTTTTTTAAGCAGAAGAACAGATCACTTAACTTTGCATTCATTTGGGCAAACGGGTGAAAATGAAGCTCATTCATTTGCTCTCAGTGCTCTTGTTTATACTCGTCCATGGTAAGACATTCATTTGTTAAATCTCTCTTCTGATAAACAGTTTTGCTCTAATCGCTTTACAATCAACATAAATGCATTTATGTTTCCTATTTTTGCGGTTTCAATCAGGAGGGGAAATGTGTTTCTGTTGTTTGTTATAGTTTTAGACAATGGGTTATAAACACAAACAGGAGCTGCGTTTAAAAAAAAACAAAACACACCAACGGTGTAAGGATTCCTGTGGTTTTAAAGAACACATCAATGAGCAATAAAGAAAAAAATATATATGGTTAAAAACAGATTCACTGTTTTTTTAATCAGATAAACAGATTGAAATACCTTGAATATAATGTGTGAATCATGCACATAACGTCTGTGAGTAATTGAAAACATGTTATTTACATGAGAGATTCAAACAATAAGACCAAAAAAAAAAACTGGTGATATTCATCTATGGAATGCTAAGAGCTCGAATCACTGCATCTTGTAATCTGATCATTTAACAACAACACTCCAAACAAAGCAATTCTTTAGAATGAAATATGTGATAGAGGGGCATGTTTAGGACAATTCGAGTTACTACAAATTCACTTCACCTTTATGTACATACTGCCTTTAACATACAGAATTGTGACAAAGTGGCTGTACAGTATTAAATAGGAAATAGTGCATCAATAATGCAAAAGGGCAACAGAAATTCTCAATTTTCAGGTAAAGGCAGTTCATCAGTGCATTCAATGATGTCATCATCTAGCTCAGTTCAGTTCAAATAGAATACAAATGAAGAGTTCAGATGCAAAACCAGCTAAATCCATCTGACGTCTTTTTTAAAGATGCATTTTTATCAGGCTCAGATGTACAGGTTTCTATGTAAGTACTGGTACTTCTGATTGGGCTGAAGCTGGTATTTTAGCGAGTTTGAAGAAAAAGTATTTGATGGATGTATAATATGTGTCGAGAGCATTCACTCAGTATCATTATCAAATTTTTGACCGAGATGGCTTTTAGCTGGTTTTGCATCTGAACTCTTCAAATAGACTTCCTATCATTAGTCGTTCAGCCCTGTTCCCTTTGCAGTTTTACTACGTAGTTCACTATTTGTTTTTGTTTTCATTGTGGGCTGTTTCATAAAACACGTTTACCAAAAAAGTCTTATTTCAGTTAGTCTGACTTATTGTCAGTTGATTTGGTTCCATAAGGCGAAATTACCAGTTACTCTGTCAACTTATGCTGGGAAATTAACCTGGTCCTGGGCAGGCTAACTAAGTCAGGCTAAGTTGAGCTAACACTAACTATAGGAACGCATTGATATTATTTACCACTGACTCTCTCACATAAAATTATTTGACTTCATTATCAGTCCAAAACTAAAAGTATACAGAAAATGCAACTTAAATAATAAATCAAATAAATAAAAATATAGACTACAACGGATGTATTTAATGTATTGTTCCCAAGATTTAATGGCATTGTTCTATGATATATGAAAACATTTTAACATGTTTCCCATTTATCAGTCAATCTCCAGTATTATTGTCTCTGTCATTACAGTTCCAGGTCTGTCTTCAATTAGTATGGAAGACATTATGTTTGGCTTTTTAGCTAGTCCTTTTGCTCTTTATGCCATTGTTGGTGTGACTTTTATGCTGGTGGATGGAGGTATAACTACTTGTGTGATTTACTGCTGCCATGTCACATGTGCACGAGGACAGAATGGCAAGTATTACAGCTGATTTAATAAAAAAATATGAGATTTAATTTGTAATTTTGCAAAAAGATGCAGTATAGAAGACTGTGAATATGTATTTTTGTTCTATGCGACCATATTACTGTTTAATTGAGTTTGCTATTATTGTTCAAACAGGCACCAGGATGCAGCAAAATGAACAGATATGACCACTAAATATGTCTGCAAACATGCTGACTCTGTAAGTTAGCATAATTATTGTGTATGTTTGTAGTTCTTCATAAATGTAATTTAAGCATTTTAGATGTAAAGACGAGGTGGATTTTCAACTTGCAGTTTTATGAAGCATCTAAATTCTTACTGGAAAGGTTGTGATTGTTTTATTTCACTATATATATTTTTTTTTTTTTCACTTGCAGCTGTGCGCGCATAGTGGTTGCAGAAAAACACTGGTAACAAGTACACTGTAAAAAAAACAAAAAACACAATTTGTTGAGTCAGCTTAAAGTAATTTGTTACTCTGCTGCCTTAATTTTAAGTTCAGTCAACTTAAATAAGTTTAGTCAACTTGAAATGTTAAGTTGTACTAAGGAACAACTTAGATATTTGTGTTTGTTAAACTTAACAGATGGGTAAGTAACCCAGCTGCCTTAAAATGTTAAGTTGAATCAACTCAAATATCTAAGTTGGCACGTATTATAATTTAACATTTCAAGTTAAATAAACTTTTTTGAGTTGACTGAACTTAAAAGAGAGCCTATTTTAAGTTAAAATTAAATTTTTTTATTTATTTATATATTTTTTTTTTTTTTACAGTGTAGAGGTATTTGGGTAAAATCCATGGAATAAGAGAAAAAAAAAACACATTTGTGTGCCTTTTGATGTCAAAATCGGAAAGCGAATTATTACTGTCATCAAAGACGCCATTTGAAGCTAAATGCAGACTTTTGATATAGGACATATAGACCACTTCAAAACCGTAATTTTCTGCCACCAGATATGCTCCACCCAAAAAAACGTCATCCCTGTTTTGGATTAATGGCACCGATAGACCAGTGGTTAGTGTGCTGACACATAGTGTAACATTGCTGCCGGAGACCCGAGTTCGAATCCTGTCTCGAGGTCTTTTGCCGATCCCACATTTATCAGTCAATGGTCAATCAGTCAGTCAGCCTCTCTTCACCCAATGCTTTACTATCTACTCTCAACTGTCCTATCAGACAAATGCAAAACCCTATTAATATATATATATACAGTCATGTGAAAAAGACACCCTATTGAATTTCATGGTTTTCTGTATCAGGACATAATAAAAAATTGTCTGGTCCTTGGCAGGTCTTAAAATTTGGAAAATAAATCCTCAGATAAACATCATCACATGACATATCACACAGTGTCATTATTTATTTAAGAAATATACAGCCAAGATGGAAAGGCCATGTGTGACAAAGTTAGGACACCCTATGAGTCAATTACCTGTGGATCCACTGTTAGCAGCAATAACTTGAAGCATTCATTGTCTGTGTGACTTCATCAGTCTCTCACATCGTTCTGGAGGAATTTGGACCACTCTTCTTTTTAACGTTACTCCAGTTTATTGAGGTTTGTGGGCATTTGTTTATGCACAGCTCTCACCACAGCATTTGAGTCAGGATGAGCTCTGGACTTGGACTGGGCTGTCGCAACACCTTGATTCTTTTCTTTTCAGCCATTCTATTGTAGATTTGCTGGTGTGCTTGGGATCATTGTCCTGTTGCATGACCCAATTTTGGCCCAACTTTAGATGTCAGACAGATGCCCTCGCATTTGACTCTAGAATACTTTGATATACAGTGGAGTTCATGGCCAGCTCAATGACTGTGAGGTGCCCAGGACTTGTGGCTACAAATCAAGCCCAAAATGATCAGCCCTCCTCCAGCATGCTTGTCTTTTGGTATGGGGTGTTTGTGCTGATATGCTCTTTAGGTTTTCACCAAACCTATGTAATGCTGTGCATTATGGCCAAACATCCCCACTTCGCTCTCATCTGTTCAAAGGACATTATTCTAGAAGACTTGTGTTTTGCTCAGATGCAACTTTGCAGACCTAAACTTTGCTGCAATGTTTTTTTTTTTAGATAGAAAAGGCTTTCTTCTGCCAAGCCTTCCAAACATGCCATTTTTGTCCCATATTTTTTTAATTGTATTGTCATGAACTTTATCATTTAACATGTTAACTGAGGCCTGTAGAGTCTGAGGTGTAGTTCTTGGGTTGTCTGCCATTTCTCTGAGCTTTACACGGTCTGATCTTGGGGTGAATTTTCTGGGACGTCCACTCCTGGAAGGAGAGGTGTCTGTTTTAAATGTCTCCCACTTGTGAATAAAGGTCAGATTGTTTGGAAATGGCCGTATTACTCTTCTCAGATTGATGGCAGCAACAATTGCTTCTCTAAGATGATTGCTGATGTCTTACCTCCTTGGCATTGTGTTAACACACACCTGAAGGCTCCAGACCAGCAAACTGCCAAAGCTTATGCTTTTATAGAGGCGCTCAGACTTGCCGATGATCAGTTAATCAAAGGTATTTAATTATCAGTGCTTGACTGTGATTTACCCTCTTAATTCCAATGTTAACAGTAAGGGTGTCCTAACTTTGTCACACATGGCTTTTCCATTTTGGCTTTATTTTTGTTCAGTAAATAATGACACGGTGCAATTTCCCATGTGTTTTTGTTCATCTGAGGTTATATTTTCAAAATTTTAAGACCAGCCAAGGACCAGTTTTTTTTTTTTTTTATGATGTCCTGATACGGAAAACCATGGAATTCAATAGGGTGTCCAAACTTTTTCACATGACTGTGTATATATATATATATATATACCGTATCCATGTAATTCTCTAGCCGTAAAGTCTATCTCTCCTGGGTTTTCTGCAGCCATGATGCGTGCATCTCGAATGTTTACAAACATATAATTAGTATAGCATTCAAACATGTTGTGTTACTGCCATACAGAAGATGGCAGCATGACTCAGTTTGTGTAACTCAAAACATTTTTTTCTTTCAAAATTTTGTCAAAGACTCGCTTTCTATCAGAATGACTCTTCATTGATGACTTCTGCTAATCTGACGTCCTGTAATCGCGCAGGAACGTTATTATTATTATTTTGAAACTTTTATTAAAACGGCAAGTGAAAAGGAGGAAAAGAGATAAATACTGTCTTCATGATACCAAGATATCAATAGTTGGCACCAGTACAATTTGTATGAGTACAAATATCCAAATGAGCATTTGAAGGCAACTGTCAATCAAACAACATTCAGGTACTTCAGGTTTTGTTACTGGTTGCTCATTTTGTTAGTTAGCTGCTGTAAAATCTAACAAATGTGCTAACTTAATTATTTTTGTTGACTTTACTTAAAGTGCAATTGTTTGTTTACTTTACTGATGTAGATCTATTAAAGCTTACTATTTGTGTTAAAAGTACTAGTTATTCAAATGTCCCTAGTTAAGGTTACATGATTTGTTTGAGTGCTGTGAAAGTCATGTGACCAATGGCGTCATCAAAGTTTGCATTGAGAATTTTCTGATCAACGGCCATCTTGTTTGGTTGAAGACCTCGGCTGATAAACGATGGTGAGTGTTTATACATATACTTTTGTGTTTAATGTTAAGGAACTTGATGATATGATATGATATTAAATTCAAAGTTAATGGATTAGTGCATATGTTTTGTCGAATATTTGTTTGTTTTAAAGGCTAGTCAGAGACATCGGCAGAGATTATACTTAGCAGTAAATTGAGAATAAAGTCACTAATGTAAACCTTCTTACTTAAACTGCAAGCCACTGTTCATATAGTATATTCTTGAGCCAATATAAAGTGTCATTGTATATTATATTTTGTTATATCGTCTATGTCGTGCCACGAAAATATATCTGCTCAGTTTTTTTAGCGGTTGAATTACTGACACGTTACAGTGATGAGGCACGGATGAATGGGAAAACAAAGAACAGGACGTGCTTGACTGATAACTAACTTTAAAAGATACGAAAGTTCGGCACTTTCGCACGCCTGTCAGCATTTAAGAACAGAAATGTGTTCTGTTTCGCGGCATTTTTATGTTTAAATAAACGCACAGTTATGTAAAATATCAATCTTGCCGAATATTCACATAAACACATCCGGGAGAAAAACGGTTGTGGACCAAATTATTTCCCTCTGTCCAGTTAGTAATGGCTATCCTTGTCTTTTTTAGGAAAGAGATTTTTCACACTACTTTGCACAGCAGAGATGTTGCACATCACAACAGTAAGTGCTTACAATTTTGTATAGTGTTATATAGGCTATTTATGTTCAGTAAGATTTGTATCTGCTGTTGTTCATGAATTAACAGAGTTGTTTTTTTTTTTTTTACCATTATATTACAGATCAGTACCTGCTGGCTTAATATGCACTTGGGGAGATACGAATGGTGATTCCAAAGCAGGATACGTATATGAGGTTAGTATACATATATATATATATATATATATATATATATATATATATATTTTTTTTTTAAATGTATACTACAAGCTGCATGAGTGAAAATTATGTTAAAGATGTTCATCTCAGACATTAATTTTTTTTTTAATCACTAATCACTGTTCTTTTTCTCAAAATCTTTTAATCCTGCCAGGAAAAACAGACAAGGCAGTTGGAGAAGGTATGTGATAACTCTGCTTGGTAGAAAAAGGGTGTTTTAAAGAGATACTCCTCCCAAAAATGAATCTGATCATTTAATAATTCTTATACTGTCCCAGATGTATGTGATTTTTTTTTTTTCTTCAGATAGAAATAATCCATGTGAGTCCATATAATGCAAGATGGGACCCTCAAAGTTAATGCTTAAAAGTTAGAAGCCATATACTAGTATCTTTCACTTTTTGTAACAAAACAAATCAATGGTTTTGGGTCTACTTTTTATATAAACAATTAATGAGAGAAACATTGTGAAGATTCAGTAGACATTTATTCATCCACTGCACTGTACAAAATAAAAAACACAATTTGTTGAGTCATCTTAAAATAATTTGTTACCCTGCTGCCTTAAAATTTTAAGTTCAGTCAACTAAAATACGTTTAGTCAACTTGAAATGTTAAGTTGTACGCAGTAACAACTTAGATATTTGTGTTTGCTAAACTTAACAGATGGGTCAGTAACCCAGCTGCCTTAAAATTTTAAGTTGATTCAACTCAAATATCCAAGTTGTCATTTAGTATAATTTAACATTTCAAGTTAATTAAACTTTTTTTAAGTTGACTGAACTTAAAATTTTAAGGCAGCCAGGTAACAAATTATTTTAAGTTGACTCAACAAATTGTTTTTTACAGTGTGGGCTAATATGAATTACTGTCATAATTGCTGTTTTTTTTTTTTTAAGCATCAAATATGGACTCCCTGAGATTTTCTTAAAAATCTTCATATTTATCTGAAGAAAGAAAGAAATACACATCAAAGTTAGCATGAGGTGATGCATGATGAGAACTTTCATTCTTAAGTGGGCTATCCCATTAAATTAAAGGGATTGTCAGCAAATTAAAAACAATGAATAGACATTCTTTACATGTACAGAATAACATGGAATCTCATTTTATATACTCTACTCTCTTTTCAGGGAAATAAGGTTACTCTTCAACACACTGTGGTTCTCCATGGCATTTCTGTCCTGCTTGGGCACTCAGTGAGAGGAAAGATCTGGCTTGTTTATTTTCCTGTTTTCTCTTGGTTCTGATGTTTTGTTTACTTGTTGATGCAAGTTGACATTTCAAAACATGTCAAAGACAATAGATAGACAATATAGTTAGACAATATGAGCAACAAATGTTTTTGCAACTATGTAAGCTAAAGTATATTGAGTATGCATTCTTTTTTGTTGTTTTCTACCTAACATTGTTCGGGAGACAGACAAACTCATCTTATCTCATACCCATCTCTTTACCCTGGCTTACACATAACGCACTAACACACTTGCTACATCATAAGAAGAATTGTATTTAATATTAGTCTGTTTTGTTGCATATTCCAAGGTCACCATAGCCACCCAGATCCAGTCCGTATCAAGTCCAGATGGTGGATCAGGACCTGGAGATGACCTCTACAGCCCTGAATGTCAGTGGAGACCACGTCAACTAGAGGAGCCCCAGAAACAGATCTCCAGCGAGGACCCCATCACCTAGATAGCCATTGGCACAAGACCACGGGAACCTTTTCCCAAGGTTTTTTTTCTCCATTTCTGTCACCAATGGCATTTTGGTTCCTTGCTGCTGTCATCTCTGGCTTGCTAAGTTGGGGACATTTAAGTTCCAGCGATATCATCAGCTTGGTTGCACAGATACTATCTGAACTGAACTGAGCTGGATGACAACATTGAATTCAATGATCAGCTGCCTTTAACGGATAATTGAGTGTTGCTGTATTGCTTGAAATATTCTTCTTAAATGTTCTTAGCTCTTAACATTTTTTTTCCTGATTCATGAAGCATTGGTTAGCATTGTTAATGAACATCTATTAAAATTACAATGCTGATTTACATTTGTTTTCTGCATTAAAAAAAAAAAAAATGTTTTGAAATGCAATGAATGCAGAGCTGTTTTTTAGTACAGTGATTTTTAACTAGGTATAGTGTTCCTCAGATCACAGATTAAATTAAGTTAACTAAACTTAAATGGATTAAGTAAACAGGACTCAAAATAAGTAAGGAATACTTATATAAGTATATACTTATATACTTAATGATAATAATAATATCACAGCAATTATATAAATTACCTTAGACTTAGATAAAGTTTGATTAATATGTATGTATAGTTTTAATGTTTTTAAAAGAAGTCTCTTATGCAATGATGTAATGATGATGATGATGATAATAATAATTGTGAAAGAAAAATTGATTTTACTCATCTATGTGCTTATGGAATATTGTGTAAGGTTCTGCTTTATTTAAACCTGCTATAAGAATGACATAAGAGAAGTGTATTAGGGCCCTAAATATAAAGGTTTGAATCTTGGGAGTATGACGTAGCAGAATGTATTTGTCTGACTCTTACTATGTATGGAAAGTTACCAGTTAGATGTAACCTTGAAGGCTAGGGAAGAGATATAAATTGGAGTGAGCCCTCCCTTCTGGGTCGCACTCTGCAGTAACCTGTGTTTCTGTATGACTGTCTGACCTTCTTTGCAAAGAATAAATTTATAAAAGACATTTGACTGAGTTTGTCTCTTACTTTGGTGAGAGTCGGTTTTATTTTGCCACAACAACAACATAATAATAATAATAATAATAATAATAATAATAATACATTTTACAATAATATATTTATTTTTGTATTTATGATTAAATAAACACAGACTTAATGATCATAAGCAACTTCTTTCAAAAACGTCAAAAATTGTAATGTGTCCAAACCTTTGCCCGGCACTACTATATAAGTAAAAATATACAAGTTTTAAAATTAAATGTTGTATTAATAAAAATGTTAGTAATCATATTTGCTCTTTTGACTGGTAAACAAGCGCACAAAGTGTCAGATGTGAATTCGTGTTTTAAACACTAGATGGCGCTCTTTGTAGCAGTAAGCAAACTTTCTATTTAATTAACTCCTGCTGTTAGATTTAACTACATGTGGAATGCCTATTTTAACATCCACAGCTGTTCAATTTAACAGATATTCCACCGATGACAAATTTCTTGATTTTCTTTGTTTTGGAATTTTGTATTCATTCATTCATTCATTCATTCATTCATTTATTAATTTACCATTTCAGAATCAGAAAGAGCTTTATTGGCAAGTGTGCTTACAAACACAAGGAATTTGTCTTGGTGACAGAAGCTTCCAGTGCACAGACAGGATCACAAGTGACAAGACACAGACAGGTTTTAATGAAATATTTAAATGTGATGTGCTATATGTATCAAGACAAATCAGTATAATGGGAAATACACATAATTACAAGAATTAATGTGTGAAAAACTGCTAAATATTCTATAAAATGATTTATCTGCTGGCTTGCTGGGGCTGTGAGTTCATGTTTCCCTTCGCTCTTTCTGTTGTTGTCTCTCTCTGTGTTTTTTTTTCTTGGACTACAAAGTGTGCCGAGTTAACAACAGCAAATCTGGTGTTATTTATATTAGATATGATAGGGTAAAATATTTGATTAAACATTTCTAACATTTTATCCAATTCTAGGAACGTGGATATTTTGTTGTTAGCACTTCTTGTACACATACAACATACAAGTCATCTTTATTTATTTATATACATACTATCATATTACTAATTCAGCGAATCATCCACTGACTAATGTGGATTGCAATGCATCTACTTGTTAATGCAACGACCAGAGAGCGGGCACGCAGATTCTGGGTGATGCTGCGAAGCGGGCGGGAAAACACGGAGCGGATTAGCGGAATCAGTGGATCTTTAGCGGATCGGTAACAAAACATTTTGATCTGGGGTGGGTTGGTGAGAGGGACACTTCAGCCGATTATTAAAATGTTTTTTATAACTTACCAATCAGATTCCACCAGCACAAAAACACCAGTGTGTGACCTAATAGAACTATCTGTCAACTACCCTCAAATGTGTTTGACCTTCCGAGTTCACACAATGCATTTGCATATGATACAGTGTTACAGTTGAGATGGCTGGTATTAAGAATTTAGCTGTTCTTAAAGGGTGAAAATATTCTATACATTTATCATTTAACATACTTTCAGGTTGCCTGACTTTGTGAAATGGCAAAAAAATTGTGTATAAACTACATTTCATGTTAAAATAGAGCTATAACTGTAGTGATTTCAATATTGTTGTTTATATTTATTCAGTTCTCAATTTTAGTGAATGGAAAAACCAAAGTACAAAGTTAAAAATGTATAAGATCTTACATTGCCAGATTTACTGAAATTCTTCTTCTGAGTCAAACTGAAGGCTGTTGTAGCCTGATTTTTTTTTAAAGGTGTGGTTTGACCTCCAGTGAGGGCTCCTGGGAAGCATAAGTTAATGAGACCCAGACCCTACGTAATTAAGGGTGTGTTCACACTTGTCATGTCTCAACACCAGAGACATACCAAAAAAACAAACTTTATTTTCTTAAAACATGAATATCTTAAAGGGCACACAAGGCTAAAACAACAAACAAAAACGTATTTTCGCATATATCATATGTCAAGTGAAAATAAAGAAAACAAAATACAGGTTAACTAATACAGGTCTAATCCCCTAAATTCCTTAATCTGGCAAAGTGTATTTACAAGAACAATTACAAATGCCTTTACAAAGTCTTGTGGTAAAAACAAATCAGAATCCGAAGAACAGTTCATATAAACACACATAATATCTCAGGGTCATAGCACAACTTTAAAAAAAAAAAAGCAGGACGGTGTATTAATGTGAAAATTATACAATAAACCAATAACCTTAAATTAAGACAACATGACATACACAAATGAGACACTGATACACAAGAAAACCCATGTAATTCCTAAGATTTTATTTAAATCTTTTAAACAATTTTTTTTTTTTTTTTTTTTGAGAAAACTTCACCTTTGCACTTCTTCCACACTCAAAGTATACGTGGCAGCCATCATGGTGAATCACATTCTCAAGTTTGATCAGTCAGTCAAAAACGGCCTTGTTGTTAAAATCCTGAGGGGAGCTTGAGGACTGAATACACCTTTGTCCTCATACTGTGACGAACTGGGACTTCTCCACGGCCCTCAGGGCCCTGTGAGGCCCTCCTCTGAGCTGCTCCAGTCAGCCGACTTATGGCCCCTGTCACTTAAGATAGCCCTCCTTTTGGCTTTATCGTCGGTCAAGAGAATGGGCAATCTGCAAACACTCTTAGTCGGTGCTTCCTGCCTTGAGTTTGGGCCTACTGACTGTAAAGTCATTTTCAAACCAAGAGTCATCACTCTTCTAACTCTTCCTAATTCAGAGGTCCTAATTTACTCTGCCTTGTCTGGGTCCTAAGAGTTTACATAGAGTGCTCTATTTTTGGCAATCGGAGCAGCTCTTTGAATGCTTCAGAGGCCACTCTAAAGGGCAGAGACTATCCTACTGGATAGTAGATGCTATAGTCCTGGCTTATGCCTCAGTGGATTTATAATGTTTGTTGGAGTGAGGGCCCACTTCACCAGGGGAAGGGCCCCCTCCTGGGTGATAAAATGTCTTAGTGTGTGTTCACACTTTTGTTCATTCACACATTTGGTTCATTTGGTTTATTTGGTCCGGACCAAAAATGATACATTTGGTCCTGGTCCATTTAGCATTCACACTGGCATTTTTGACAGCGAACCTAAAGATACCCAACCTAAAGGCATAATGATACGTTCACAACCTAATTGGTCGAGTTGAATGACGTATATTTTGTGACAGAACTCACCGAACACAAAAGGAAAAGGTGTGTTCGACTTAAAGCTACGGGTGTATGACATCGAAGTGCCCATTTACAAACACGTGCAATGCTGTGTGCTGGACTAAGTGCGCTCATTGTTGTGTGAGAATATGATTTCATTTTCACCACCTGCAAACTCACAAAGAGCTCATAAAAGGCACTTTACCTTCATATTGCTCCACGTTTGCCCTCTGCTCGTTTTGTTTTGGATACGCACAAGACCAGACCAGATGAAATGTCTGAATTATCAAAGTTAACAGAGTGTGTTAAAAATGTAAAAGATTGGATGACCAATAATTTTCTGCTATTAAATTCAGATAAGACAGAGATATTACTTATTGGACCAAAAAACAATACACAGAATCTTTTGACTTACAATTTACAACTAGACGGATGTGCTGTTACTTCCACTACAGTCAAAAGCCTGTGTGTTATATTAGACAGCAACTTGTCTTTTGAAAATCATATTTCTCATGTTACAAAAACAGCATTCTTCCATCTTAGAAACATTGCCAAGCTGCGAAACGTTACCTGTTTCTGACGCAGAAAAGCTAGTTCATGCATTCGTGACCTCTAGACTAGTGTAATGCACTACTAGGTGGTTGTGCTGCATCTTCAATAAACAAGCTACAGATAGTCCAAAATGCAGCCACTAGTGTCCTTACCAGGTCAAGAAAATATGATCATATTACTGCACTGGCTACCTATTAGGTTTCGCATCAGCTATAAAATATTACTTCTTACCTATAAGCACTTAACAGTCTAGCTCCTGCATACCTATCTAGTCTTCTACCACGCTACAATCCATCACACTCCCTAAGGTTGCAAAACTCTGGACTGTTGGTAGTACCTAGGATAGCAAAGTCCACTAAAGGAGGTAGAGCTTTTTCGCATTTAGCTCCCAAACTCTGAACAGCCTTCCAGATAATGTTCGGGGTTCAGACACACTCTCTCTGTTTAAATCTAGAAAGACACATCTTTTTTTTCTTAGTTTGAACAGCAGCTACGCTAATTATGTTCCTATTTGTTCTCTGTTTCTGCCATGGGATTGGCATCCAGTGGTAACTAGGAATTCACAAGCTCTAGTCTGGATCCAGAACACTTAAGAAGAGATGATGCCAACCCCTCAGAGGACTTCAGATGATGTCAACCCTGAAACAACTCATTGGAGATGCTTGGTGGCTGGGCTCGCAGAGCAGCTTTGCATGCCATGACATTATTGCATTCAGTGCGTTTCACATAGCATTTTAGGCAACCTTGGTACCCTGAGATAACCGCCATTAGTACACCGCCATGCTATCAGTCAAATGATTCTGATGAAATGGCATTCAGCACAAACTTATATTAGCAGTTGGCTCCACCAATTTTGGCACGCTGAAATGCAATTTGTTTGTGCATCTACACAAACATGAACAGATCAGGTTTCAGTATCCAGAGCAAACATAAGTTTCCCCATAGCGTTTTATGCAAAGCTTATTCAGGAAACAGGTTACAGAACATAAATTTTGTTCAACTAGCTTCATGCAACAGGGCACAGGTGCCCATGTATATGTATAGTTGAGAAAACTATTTAGAAGTAGCACAGGCATGTGAAGTACATCATGGATCGAGAAAATGCAATACTTTTCTGTGCCAATGAATTGATTTATGCCAATTCTTTAAAACTGTACAATGGAAATACTGTGTATTAGTGTTCACAGTATATTGAGGTGCAAACAGTAAAAACATTTAATAACAATTAAATGTAAACAGGTTAAAACGTGCTTAAACTATCCTTTTGATCTGCTCCCGACTACATGCTCACTGACTGCCTGTTGCACATAAAACTTCAATCAGCAAGCTTCAATCAGACTAACTGACTGCAACACATCTTGCAACAGTCATCAGTGGTCTTACCATTTTCGTGTTTTTGGTTCTGTCTTCCTCCTGTGTCTGGACTACATTAACAATAATACAGGTGAGTTATAAACAAAAGAGCTTGCATTCCTATGAATTCTGATTCAAATGCATTATTATAAAGACAGATAGTTAGTTTGAGAATTGTGTACAACAAAAGAGATCAGGTAAGTAAATAACCACACATATTAGTGCTGCCGTACATGAACATCTGACAGAGTTTGCTGATCTTAAAATGTTGAGTTTGGTTGCTGATGGGATTGTTGAGCACACAGCTGCAGGTATTTTTACCTTGATATTCCACCTCCAGAGGTAGAGAGAGGCTGATGATAATATGCTGGACAATAAATTGTTTCCTTTGTTCCAGGACTATATGTATTTAGTGTGATGATGAGCAGTGATTGTGTCTGTCATCTCAGACTATAACATAATTAGGCATTTCATTATGTAAATAAATAAGAAAATAAGCACTGGACAGATGATGAGCTTTTTACTCACCATAGACAGAAACACTGAATGTTTTTGGTGACAATTTAGCTCTACTAATCTGTAGTGGACAAAGTCCATCATGTTCAGTTGTGCTGTTTATGATGGTCAGAGATCCAGTTTGATTGTCCAGCTTCAGTCTGCCTCTGAATCTCCCTTCAAAAAGATCCGTGCATCATCTCACAAAATCAGTTTTACTGACATTCATCTTCTGACTCAAACTCAAACCTGCTACAGTTTGATTTCTTCAGAAATGTGATTTGATCTGTTGGGTGGACACACATCCTGTACAGAGATGCCCAAATCCAGTCCCGGAGGGCCAGTTTCCTGCAGAGTTTAACTCCAACTTGCCTCAACACACCCACCTGCCTGGAAGTTTCTAGTATGCCTAGAAAAGGCTTGATTAGCTGGTTCAGGTGTGTCTAACTGGGGTCGGAGCATTTGTGTTTAGTTTGCTGGTATAGAGTTTCTTCCTGTCCTGCTACTATGTATAGCTTTAAACTTTAATCTACAGAAACATGAAGAGAAACCGCCTTTAAAAAAAAAGACAGAAAAGCAAAATAGATACACAATCATGTTTTACACTGTCATTCACAAGTTTAGTCTGAAAAAAATGTTTTAGAAATAAATTATTTGGAATCATAGGTGGGAACACTTTCAGGGCCAAGACAAGATCATCAGATGGAAGCCACCCTTCAGTTATGTTTTACTCCTTCAATCCCAGAAAATCTCAAGGTGGTGGAGCAGCAGCAGTAACATCTCCGTACAGCCCCCTGCAGCCAGCCCTTGGATCCATTTTTTGCCCACATCTTGTCTTTACTCCAGAGCTAGAGCCAAAAACTCCCCTGTTCTGCCTCCTCTGCCAGGTCTTTAGGGCCTTTTTTTAGTTTAGAGCAGGGATCCTCAAATCTGGCCCACAGAAACCACTTTCCTGTAGAGTTTAGCTCTAACCCTAATCAAACTCTCCAGTACATTGGCTCTCCAGGGCTAGATTTGAGGAACCCTGGTTTAGAGTCTCTGACTCCAAAGGATTTTGTTGGATGCGCTGGGACATTAGATGGATGCTCCAGTAAAGTCCCTTCAGTCTGCATATTCTCTTTTTCAACCTCTATACCTTCTTCCCTTGGCACTGTCAGTTCTGCCAGGATGACCAACATAGCAGAAGGGGACCAGAGCATGATGTCTAGCCAAAGCAAGGTTGTGGTCATTTCCTAAGGGAGCACCAACTGGGGTTTGAGATCAGCACTCATGTTCCACTCAGATCAGGATGAGAGGAAGGACCGTGGCACTATGCTGCTTTTGTGGGCCCTAACTCCTTACCTGGCAAACTGAATCAGCTGCTGTGGTGTTGCCAGGCTAGCCCTTTGTTGCCTCCAGCCTGCATACTTCCAGGATTTCAGCCAGCTTGCACCTGGTCATGGTGGCATCTGTGGTGGCCCTGCATTAGTGGTACTTTGCAGTAATATGCCACAGGCTTGGATTCCTGTGGTTACAAAGTTGAAAGGACTACAGGAAGCTACAGACAGGTGAGTTTTTATTAGGGTTGGAACTGAACTCAGGATTGTGATTCTCCAGGACCGGAGTTCACTTCTGAGACTTTTTGTACGGGTTGTTCTGTAAACAGTGGAATTCTCTCAGGGTTGACTGAGAAGATGACAGGATGCAAGGTTTTACCTTCAGGCAGGCCACTGTAACAGCCTATCAAGCCTCTGTAGTAGCCTGTTGGTGCATGCCACCATTTGGAGAATTATAGTGGCATCGCCCATATATCTCGGTATGGCCATCTGCCAACCATCTGTCTTCTTTATATTCTTCCTATCTCAAATTCTAGCTTGAAAAGGGTGGGAAAGATCAAGTAAACCATCACTGTCTCTGTCACGCTTGTGCTGGATGGACTAGACGAAACACGATATAAAATAAACAAAGTCTTTTAATATACATCCAAGGGTACACAGGTCAGGAACAAGCAGGAACGAGGGAGACATCCACACACGGAGGTAAACAACATCAAAGACCAACAGAGAACTAAACACTGGGACAGACTTATAAAGGGTAAATGATAATTGAACACAGGTGAAGGGCATGACGATGACGAGGACTAAACCAAGGCAAACAGATCAACAGGGGGGAGACAATGGGAGAAACCAATAAATATACAGACAGAACTGTGACAGTCTCTAGTTGGATGCCAACACATTGAGGTGTCCTGGGTTGTGAAGCAGACAGAAAAGTTGTTACAGTAGTTTGCTACTAACTTCTGGATACTTGATGATATGTGGAAAACTTTCAGTGCAAGAAAAATGGCTTTTCCAATGGGCATTTCCAAGGTCCAGCCAAACTACATGGGGATCTGATTACTGTATATCAACTTAGTAAAAAAATCAACACCATTTTCACATTTTTGAGGTTGTGCTTGGTTTCAACTCGGGTTCTATTACAGGCAAAATTGAATGCAGGTTTGTATGATGTGCATTAATTTGTTCAAGTTCATTCATGAGACTCGTTCATGTTTTTCTGATGAGTAAATGTGCAAATCAGTGATGTTCTTCTGCTGTTTGTTTGCATTGCATTAACCCTATCACTGGTGAGTTGAAAATATTCTAGCTGACCCCCCAAAGTGGGTTTTTTTAAGCGGCCATTATTTTAGAACGTTTGCCCTTATTGTTTCCATGGCGTTGCGTCATGCTTGTCACATGGCACACCGCAGCCACAATAGCACTGTATGACAGATGGATCGCTTTTATTTCGTTTTTCCTTTTTTATTCAAAATATTCACGCACTTGCTTACCATGTCATGAAATATCTCATATCCCGATTCACAATGATGTGTAAATGAGTGTGTTTGTCTTTTAAAAACCGTTATAAATGATCTTGATTGTGATCTATAACGTGAGATGGGCGCCGCCATGTTTGTTTGCGCTGCCGTTCAAAGAGTGCTATCAGCCCGATTTACAGCACGTAATTCGTCCAGTTTCCTCCGAAATACATGCAAGTAAGTGGCTGGTGAACTGGGAGAGGAATAAAGTGAACTTTTTTAGTTAGTTACACTATGTGTGTGACATATGAATAAAACACATCTGCAAATTATATTTAAATAGACTGTTATTTGCTGCTTTCATAGACGTGTGTATTTTACAAACTCTATTTTTTTCCAGTACTTATGTGTATTTAAATGTCTGAAATCTAAAATAAGCGTTATGTGGCTAAAACACTGCATAGTCCTGATAATATTACAAGTGCAGAGCTCGTCTCTCTCTGACTAACGAGCTAACGCCGGAAAAAGCGCCGTTTGAATTTGGCAGTTGCGTGTCGTCACCGAACGTTAAATCCCATTTGTGGGACCGTACTCCTAGGGGCACAGAAATTAGAATCTCACATGTGGACCATCAGTCTGGGTCTCTTACCATAACAAACATCAGAATCAGTAAAACGTACTTGAAATCAAATTTCGAATAATCACTTTTAGAGTAAAGAGCCCAGATCTTAACCCTCCTTATAAAACCTTGCAAATATAGAGTTGGATGATTCATACGCACATCCTGATAGGTCACATGTGTTGTCAGTACACCAGCAACCTAATAGTCTGTTTACTGTTGAGCTCACAGTGCTGATGCTGTTTAACTGCTATTCTTCAAAAACACACCAGATGGCCATGGCGAAGAATTAAACTTTTGACAAACAATTAGCTGTTTAACTCAACAATATGAACCCAGTGTCTAAAAGCATTTATTTAATGTACTTATATCAAATGGTAGAGGTGATTCCAGGTTATGATACTAGGAGATGCTCTAGTGTTGTTTGCATATGGCTTGTGTATACTTCAGATGCATTATTTTCACTTGCTGAATGATAAGCAGGCGAAAAAAAAAAAAAAAAAATCCACAGACTTGCATTAATGGAGGGACCTGAGCCTTAGCTAGAAAACAGAATTTCATAAAGATTGCTTTTTTGACTGATAAACAAGCACACAGAGCACCCTATTGTTTCAAATGTCATAAGAACTATAGCGCAAGTTGTTGAAAATAGTGTTTTTAATTGAACTTTGGAAGATTTGTTTTATGAACCAATCCCTTCTGTCACAGAACAGATCACAGAACAGATGATTTGAGACCTTTTTGTCAAACATCAGCATTGGTGAGTTCAGTATTATGTTGTAAAGTGGTTTCAATGTAGAGCAGAAGTCGACAGTTTCATGTGAGCAAGAATGGAAAAAAAAAAAAAAAAAAAAACCTCAAACAAACGCGAATGACAGGCAGTTTTCACACCTCAGATGTACTCACCAACAGACATCAAACACAAACGTCCAACAGTAAGCACATTCTCATGCACAAGCTGTTTGTCTATCAGCAGATCTAACCACATTTTCTGTAGAGATGTAAATAATCGATACCACAGTGGGGTTTCCATTCCTTTTGATAAGTAGTTTGCATCTCTGCTTCGCACTTTTAAATTTAAGAGTAAAACATGAAAATGCTCAAATGGCCTGTAAGAGTTACATAATGGAACTTGTAAAGTCTTTTTAAGTTTTAGGAGACCATTTCATTAATGCATGTCTAGTTGTCATTCTTTAGACCCCTTTAGAATGATTCTGCTATATGTGCTCTGTGATTTCCTGATGCAACATGTGATGATGTTCACAATCTCAAAACTCAACCATAGACTCAGGAGGTTGTTACGGAAAGTTTTTAGTGAAAATGATCACACGATCTGGGTCTTGTACTAAGAAAAACATTGGCGTTTGATCATCATCTCATCACGACTGGTGCATAATCCACATGGTCGTCCTCTTTAACATTCTGAAAAAAAAAAAAAACGTAAATGTGATATAATGTAATTACATAGTTTTTGTTTTATTATTATTATTATTTTAAAACATAAGGCTTTTATAAACATTTAAAATCATTATATATTGGAAGCCCATCAATATTTCGACATTTTGAGTGTCATAATTTTTTTATGTTTTATATCATAACTATGATTTCTAAAGTCATAATTTCAATTTATCATCACTTAGCTAGATTGAGCTACATTCGATTCCCTGCTGAAATTAGCAAATTAACGATGAAATATCTTACAGATTCCTGTGTGCTGCTTCTGTTGAATGTTGGTTCAGTGTAAGTGATCTCTTCTTCAGAAGTCTCAACTGTTTCAACAATAACATGCATTAAAACAGCTAAACTCATAAAACTAGATCTGGTTCTTCACAAAATATGTGTTATTTTTAGGGCTTTCATACATTTTTAACACCATACATTTTAAAATTGGTTTTGCACACAAAATAAGTGACTAAAAGAATGCATGTTTATCATAAAATCTCAGAGATATTCTTTACACTAAAATCAAACCTGTTGGGATGTTTAACAAAAGTACAGTAGGCTAATTTACATTCTTTGTATTTAATCAGCATTTAGGCTGAACTACCACTATAAAAGTCATCGTTCATATAGATTTTAATTTGAGCTGCATCTTTACACATGTAAGATTATGTTAATGACAAGGAGAAAAAATGCAGAATCTGTTTTTGTGCAAATGAGACAAATAAAGAGCGACGTTCGAGTTCGATCTACAGAAATAGCCAAACTCAATAATTACACATATGTGACCCTGGACCACAAAACCAGTCTTAAGTAGCAGGGGTATATTTGTAGCAATAGCCAAAAATACACTGTATGGGTCAAAATTATCTATTTTTCTTTCATGCCAAAAATCATTAGGATATTAAGTAAAGATCATGTTCTATGAATATATTGTCTAAATTCCTACCGTAAATATATCAAAACTTGACTTTTTGATTAGTAATATGCATTGCTACAAAATTCATTTGGCCAACTTTAAAGGCCACTTTCTCAATATTTAGTTTTTTTGCACCCTGAGATTCCAGAGTTTCAAATATTTGTATCTCGGCCAAAGATTGTCCTATCCTAACATTCTGGAAAATGGAAATGGAACAATGGAACAATGGAAAATGTAACTGTACACCAATGGAAAGCTTATTTATTATTATGTATTATTATGTATAAATGCATGACTTAATTGAATCTTATGGTTTTGTGGTCCAGGGTCACATATTAGTTTGGTTTCATATTCAGGATTTTAACTACAATGTGTGAAATTATTTTTAATGAAATGATAAAATAAGGCCATCAATTGACACAAATATTTTGAAAAAAAATATTTGTTATATTACATGTTTAAAAGCAGTAGCTAACACTTGCCTTCTTGATCAGTTCTTCTGTATTTCCTACAGGTCCAGAAGATCACGACTGCAGCGACAATCAGCAGAGATACAGAAACAGCAGCAGAGACTGAGACTGGAGGATCTGAAGGAGAGTAAAAGTGAGACAGTAATTAATGTAAGTGGTTGAATCAGTCTGATCTACAACAGAAGACAAATCAATGAATAAAAATTAATATCAGTGCTGCCGTACCTGCACAAGTCTGGCAGAGTTTGATGTCCAGACGTTGAGTCTGGTTAGTGAATGAATTGTTGAGCACACAACTGTACGTGTTTTTATCCTGATATTGCACCTCCAGAGATAGAGAGAGACTGATGCTGAGATCAGACACACTGATGCTGGACAATAAACAGTTTTCTTTGTACCAGGAGAGACTCACATGACTCACATTCAACACTGAACACAACAATGAACAATTCTGCTGTGACGATGATGATGATGATGAACAGTTTGAAGAGTTACTGCTGATGACAGGAACAGGCAGATGAGCTAAGAAAATATGAGAGAATAAATACTGAACAAAACAATCAGTCTAATTTTAGTGTTGTGAATTGTAGTGAATCAGGGTAATAGATTTTGTGTTGAGTGAGTGTTTAGTGTGTTGATGATCACAGATGACGACAGACGCTGCCTATTCTTGCTTTATACTCACTATTGACAGAAACATTAAATGTTTTTGATGATTTTTTTGCTCCAGCTATCTCTAGTTGATAAACTCCAGCATGTTTAGTTGTGATGTTTGTGATGGTCAGAGATCCAGTTTGACTGTCCAGCTTCAGTCTGTTTCTGAATCTGCCATCAGGAACATCAGACGTGTTGAAGATTTGCTTCTTTATCTTCATTTTAGCTATTTGAGACTTTTCAGCTCCAAACTTCCACAGTATGTCATCGTCTACACGTATTTCAGTAACATTAGTGTGTAGAGTAACTGAATCTCCCTCCGTCACTGACACTGACTCACCAAACACACCTGATGAACAAACAGATTCTACACAGATTACTTCTGATGGTTTACAGAGTCTGAAATCAGCTGTGGATATTACGGTTTACACTTGAACTTGAGAACATCCAAAAACACAAAACACAATGAAAGGTGAGACAGATGTGTGAAAGCCACATATTTAGCGTGAGTTACAGCAAGAAGGATTAAATTAAATGTATGATCTTATACAGTAGCTGTATATCACACCATATGGACAATCCTTTGACACGGATAAAGATAAATGTGTAAAATATCATCTATGAACTGCTGTTGTAAACTGTTAACTTCTACCATTACAGAGAGACTGAAAATGTTTCAGTGCTTCGGATTGCCTGGCAATTAATATCATGATATAATGTATTAATATTAGTATCAATTAATAAAGTAATATGGCACCATTAATTTGTGGAAAGATAAGAGTTTAATGTTACTAAATTAATTATTACTTTCCCAAATGTGAAATTTTAAACAAGCGCATGAGCCAACACACATTGAATTAGCATACTGCATATTTAAAGAGATTTAATACAGTAAAGTAAATAAATAAATAAAACCTAGATATGAAAGCAAACAGGTTTACAAAATTAGCAACAACATTTGAAATAAAGCAAATTATTCTTAGTAGTTTAATTTAAAGTAACATGATTATAAGTTAATCTATCTTAAATGTAAAGTAAAAGCAGGATCAAAATGATGGTTTAAATGTAAGACTGATTAGTTAAAAGTTTAAAGTTTGGTGCAACAGATTTATTAGCTAAACAATGATCAACACACACACACATGCAAAACCAGCTAAAGCCATCTCGGTCAAAAATGAGATAATGGTACTGAGTGAATGCTCCTGACACATATTATACGTCCATCAAATACTTTTACTTCAAACTCGCTAAATTCCAGCCTCAGCCCAATCAGAAGTACCGGTACTTACATAGAAACCTATACAAAGTAGCCAGAAAGAAATGATCATTTTAAAGAAATACGTCAGATGGATTTAGAGGCTTTTGCATCTGAACTCTTATATATATATATATGTGAGCATAAACAGAGACATTTACATTTACTGTAGAAATACTGGAACTTTCCTTTTAAAATTCTGAAATGAGACTAAATTAAAAGTTAGCACAATATCAATGATGATCTGGTACAGAAAATGAAAATCATTAAATCTGAACAGTAGCAGCAGCTTTATTACTCTGAAATGAAAAAAAAAAAAAAGTAAAATGCCATAAAAAAAGTTTTTATAACTTACCGATTTGATTCCACCAGCACAAACCGAAAACAAACATGTGAAACATTTTCTTTAGTTGATCAGATAAAACTACCTGCTAAACCAACAGCTGTGAATGTGTGAATCCTCCCATGGTAAAGTTTGGCCCTCCTATAGTTCACACCTCGTAGTTGCACGATATACTATTCATCTGACTGTTATTAAAACTGCTTTTAATGGATGAAATATCTTTATTTTTGCAATTTGACTTGCTTTCTGTAGGTTTTTCTTTTTCTAAGAAAAAAAAAGGACAAAAGCTAGGTCAAAAGGTATCTTATTGACCTCTTAAGGGTGCATATTAGTATTGCAGATATTGCCTAAAGTGCCTGAAGTGAAAAAAACAAAGTATATAAATACAAATGAGGTCTGCTGCCTCACAGTACCAGTGTTACTAAAGTTCAGCTTCTGATTCAAACTGAAAGTGGCTGCATTTGGTTTTCTACAGACATGTGGTTTGATCTGCTGGGTGGACAAACAGCTTGTAGGTGAGAGTGTGTGGTGCCCCAGTGTATTCAGTGCATGCGTGTGGAGTTTGTAGTTAAAGGGGCTTCTTCCTGTCTTACTAGCTATTTAAAACTCTTTCATCTACAACAACAACAAAACAAGATGAGCAACTGTTTGACACCAGTAGAAACAATAACAACATGTTCATATTTACCTAGATTAGTAGTAGTAGTGGTAATGTAATTTTACCAGAGGACGTCTGTAATATTAATGGCCTATTCACATGGGATAAGCAATCTCAGTAGAAATACCAGAACGTGAGTACTTTACTTTGGACTTTGGACTAATTTGGAAATGTAGTATGTTACAGATTACAAGTTACCCTATTTAACATGTAATAAGTAGTGTAACTATTTTAGTTGTACCTGATTGCATTTGATTACTTTTTGATTACTTGTCAGAATTTCTAACAAATGTTTTTAGCTTTTAATCACTTTGAAACTTTTAAAAAGGAAGGGTTACCTTACAGTAGCACTCAACACTGTAAGACTTTCAAAATCCTTCATCACTGAAATACATATCATAATCATTTAATTTTAAAGCACAGCCACCACAGAATCAGACTCTAGTGCCTCTTTTACTTTGAGATTGCGGAAGTCACAAGATTTGAAATCACAAGATATAGTCACCAGAGGGCACTCGTCCTTGTCTGTTTGTTGTGGACTTCAATTCAGTGAAGGCTAAAAGGGGGTTGTGGCTAGAGGGGATACAGCTCAGACCGGAAACTAACAATGAAATGAACTGTTCTATCTATTAGATTGTGTTTTATTAACATCTACACCTACCCCAACCCTAATCTTAGCCCTTACTATAATCCAATGCCTAAACCCTAAAAGGGAGACAGCTCTGGCTACTGGGCATGCGCACCTCAATCTAACGTTATTTTTTGTCACACTGTACAACAATAATACTGTTTTTGTATTATAGTAAGGGCTAAGTTTAGGGTTGGGGTAGGTGTAAACGTTTAAAAAACACAATCTAATAGGTAGAACAATTCATTTCATTGTTAGATTTCGGTCAGAGCTGTATCCCTTCTAGCCTTAAATTGCCTTGACATTTTGCACAGACTATCATGTTTCATTGCTTTCAGCTGTGTGTGATCCACTTATCTCATGCTAAATATAGAATGCTCTCTGAGCTTTCGGTTGCTGTACTGTTGAGTAATTGTCACTCTGTCTCCTGAGTGTTTCGCTGGAGTTTGCTCTCTGGATGCTTTGTTCTGGACTTCATATTAAACTGCAGTTGGATCTTCTGTGTTGGTTTAGAGTGACAGTAGTTTAATATGTTATTTTCTTTTTTTTTTTTTTTCTTTCAAGTGCCTCCATACCATGGAAAACTTTTAAACAGAAAATGCTGGAATATGTATGTATATATTTATACCAGTAAAGTAAGACATACCAGTGTTATGGATCTTCGCCAAACTGTTAGCAAAAATGTCTATTTTGGTCTGTCGAATATCTAGTGTTTTGTTAGAGTGGTCTAAAGATGATCTGAGCCCTTACTGGCCCAAGAACGGGTTTGAAAAAGTACATTTTTCGGACGATTCAAAGTGGCATTGGTGGAGACATAACAGCAGCATTACCCATGGTATCTGCAATATTTTAACCATAGTATTTGTAGTTAAACTGTGGTTATACAAAGAACCATGGTTACCACATTTTTTTTTTTTTCTGTAATAAAACCATGGTTAAATTTATTAAGGTATTTGTATATGTGTATAGCTACCTTATTTTTATTTATTTATTTTCCGTTCATTTGTTTTATACTGTACTGCCTTAATAGTTTGGTGTTTTATCTACTGCTCAAAAAAAAACTTGTGACCATAGTTTATTTTGGAAAATGCACCCCAGAATAATAATTCTTGATACAAGTTCCGAAGTCCTGATCTAAACCAAGCGATTCGCGATCTGCGCTCGAGGTCCGGACCTAAACCTAATTTGGGTTCCGCACGCCAAACTCATAATTGAAATTAAATGATTTGTGATACACACTAATTATCAATATATTCTCCGAATTCCCGATCTTAATCATGAGCCCGCTTTGAAGTCCCACTCTGAATCATGATTTATGATACACGAAGGACTGCTTCGAAACACTAAATCATTTTGTGATGCCAAGGTTAGCTGATTAAGTGTTGGAGAACGCTCAGTTCACGCTTCATTATATGTGGTTTTCAAAATCCTTACAAGCAGGCACGAATCAATGCACAGACTTGCCTAGGCTGTGTAATGTATTGAGCATGAACATTTATACAGTGTATTAAGGTACCTTGTTGGTATGTTGAGCGCTAGTTGGCGCAAGAGAGAGTTGTAACTGGAATGCGTTGAGCAGCATGTCACAGTAAACAAGGCTCCGCACTAAATGGTTGTCTGCGCCTTCCTTTGAGTTTTAAAACGTAACAGTGGCGACGAGGTGGTTTTGGAATCCTCAGTGTTGCAAAAAGGAAAATAAAAAACGAAGGAAAACTTCAAAGAACAGAAGAACGAGGACTAATTGCGAGTCAAACAACTGTGTGAGGAGGCAGTCGCAGTCACATGCTGAGTTTGTGGGAGTACAGCGACACCGTCAGGCCAGAGTGAGAATGACAGCTTCTACGGAGGTAACAGCACATCTGTGACATAAAAAAAAAAAAAAGAAGAACAAAGAAAAAAAGAAAATAAATCAAAGGAAAATGGCCACAATAGGACAGGTGCCTGAGTTTAACAGTACTAAGGAGGATTTTGACACCTATTTGGAGAGATTTGAGCATTGGATTGCAGCAAATGAAATTGACAGTGGAAAGAAAGCAAATGTGTTCCTTAGTGTTTTAGGATCTGTGGAATATGGCCTCTTGAAAAGTCTTGTTGAGCCAGTTAAAATAATTGACTTAACATACCAGCAAATGACTCAGACCCTTTCTGATCATTTTAAGCCTAAGCCCATTCTGATTGCAGAGCGCTTCAGATTTTACCAACGCAACCAAAGTCCCGGAGAAACTATATCTGACTACATTCTGGCTTTGAAACGTCTGGCATGTTCATGCGAATTTGGAACATTTCTGGATGATGCACTGCGGGACAAATTTGTCTGTGGGCTTGCAGGTGAAGTTTATCACAGAAGGTTACTGTCAGAAAAGGATCTTACTTTTAAGAAGGCCTGTGATATTGCACTCGCATTAGAATTAGCACACAAGGACACTAAGGAGCTGGGTGCTCAGTCAACCATAAAAGACACAAGTGTGCATAAAGTGCAGAATGCTTATGGAGCCAAAGAGAAATACAAAGGACGTGGGAGTTTTCAATGCAATACCCAAAAAAGGGCCCAGCAGCAACCTTCTCACAAGTATAAAAGCAGCTGTTACCGTTGTGGGGGAAGCAACCACTATCCCACAGAATGCCGTTACCGTAATGAAAAATGTCACAATTGTGGAAAAATCGGACATTTACAGCGCGCATGCAAGAGTCAGAGGACTCAGCGTTCAGCAAAAGCCCAGTACGTGTCAGATGACACATCAGAGACACAGGGTGCAGTGGATGATGAACTGTTCGAGTTATTCACCATTTACTCTGCTCAAGACAAGGCAGATGACATTTACATTGATCTTCAGCTAAATGGCAAAATGGTTAGCATGCAGCTAGACACAGGAGCCTCTTTGTCTTTGATCCCAGAGTATATTTATAATGACAAATTGAAGGACTGTTGTTTGCATCCAACCTCCATTCGCTTGGTCTCATACACTGGGGACAAAATCCCTGTGCTGGGTGAACTTAAGGTTCCAGTCGCCTATGAGGGACAACAGTGGTCCCTTCCATTGGTTGTGGTCGAAGGAGACAAACCTCCATTACTTGGGCGTAACTGGCTCCAGAAAATATCTTTAAACTGGAAGGAGATTTTCAGTCTGAGATATGTGTCGCCGGTGAGTGTCACTTCACTCTCTGATGTCCTGGAAAAACACAGAGAACTCTTTGGAGATGGTTATGGTAAAATAACTGACTTTAAAGCCAAAGTAAGGGTGCAAGAAGGAACTCACCCTACCTTTCACAAACCAAGGCCTGTTCCATATGCTCTTAAAGATGCAGTGGAAAAGGAGCTTGATCGCTTGGAGAGGAACAGCATTATCTCTCAGGTTGGAAGGAGTGATTGGGCGGCGCCCATAGTAGTCGTGCCCAAGAAGGACAAGACAGTCAGGTTGTGTGGCGATTATAAAGTCACAGTCAACAAATCCATCCTCTCAGAGGAATATCCGCTACCGAATGTGGATGATCTTTTCGCCACCTTGGCAGGGGGAGAAGTTTTTAGTAAGATTGATCTGTCTTTTGCTTATCAACAGCTGGAGTTGGATGCGGAATCCATGCAGTACCTTACCATAAACGCACAAAGGACTGTTTCAGTACCATCGCCTTGCTTATGGAATTTCCACAGCACCTGCAATTTTCCAACACACAATGGACCAGATCCTTCAGGGCCTTCAAAATGTAGTGTGTTTTATGGATGATATTTTGGTGTCTGCTCCATCTTCGGAGGAACATCTAATAGTACTGGAGAAAGTGCTGTCACGACTTAAGCAACATGGAGTGAAAGTAAAGAAATCAAAATGTGAATTCCTTTGTAATTCTGTGGAATACTTGGGATTCAAGATTGATGAGAAGGGGCTGCATCCGACAGAGGACAAAGTGGATGCGATTGTGAAGGCTCCTGCCCCTACTAATGTCTCTGAACTAAGATCTTTCCACGTTGTTGCACCCACTTCATAGATTGTTACAGGCAAATGTAAAATGGCAATGGTCTCCACAGTGTGCCCAAGCTTTTGATGCCTGTAAACAGCAACTGTTGTCCAGTAAGTGGTTAGCCCACTATGATCCAAAAAAAACACTTAGACTTGCGTGCGATGCTTCTCCCTATGGTGTAGGAGCAGTTATCTCACGTGTTACCTACAGGGGAGGAACACCCAATTGCGTTCGCATCGAGGACTCTCACAGCAAGTGAGAAAAACTATGCGCAGATCGAAAAAGAGGCCCTCAGCATAGTCTTTGGAGTGAAAAAGTTTCACAAGTATCTGTATGGACGCAAGTTTCATCTCCTAACGGATCATAAACCTTTGCTTGCTATCTTAGGTCCCAAATCTGCCATTCCTACACTTGCCGCACTTTGCATGAAACGTTGGGCATTGACTTTGTTGGCCTATGATTATGACATCGAGTACAGACGTTCTTCTGATCATGCCAACGCAGATGCGTTGTCCAGATTACCTTGTGACTCAACCTCTACGGGGGGGAAGAGGAGACTGTGTTTCAGGTTTTACACCTAGACGAATTGCCAGTCTGTGCAAAAGACATTGCCACTGAAACAAGGAGAAATCCTTTGTTTTCAAAAGTGTTGGACCTAACTTTGTCTGGTTGGCCCAGTCATATCACAGACGAACACCTGAAACCCTTCTATGTCAGAAAAGACCAGCTCTCAACAGACCAAGGCTGTATCCTTTGGGGTTCGAGAGTAATTATTCCTCCAAAGTATAGGGAAAGGCTGTTGTCAGAGCTGCATGAGGGTCACCCCGGCATAGTAAGAATGAAAGCATTGGCAAGAGGATATCTCTGGTGGCCAGGGCTCGACCAAGACATCCAGGACCTAGTGAGTAAGTGCACGCCATGTGAGCTGGGGCGAAACCAACCCCCTAGTGCTCCCCTTTATCCCTGGTCCTGGGCAACAACACCCTGGGAACGCATTCATATAGATTATGCCGAGATTGACAAACAGCACTTCCTACTGATTGTGGATGCCCACTCAAAATGGGTGGAAATTTTCCCCACTCACTTGACCAATGCAGAGAAGACTATAAACATCTTGCGTCATCTCTGGGCTTCATATGGTTTCCCAAAAGAGTTGGTGTCTGACAACGGCCCACCATTCACTTCCAGGGAGTTTGAAGAGTTCCTACGAAAAAACGGAGTGTGTCATGTGCTGTCTCCTCCATATCATCCAGCCACAAATGGCCAAGCCGAGCGAGTGGTACAAATCTTCAAAAAGGCATGGGAAAGGTTAAGAGCGCAGTCAGTAGCACCTCATATGCACCTAGCCCATTTCCTGTTAACCTACCGTAAAACCTAACTCCCCATACAGTAACAGAGCGTACACCTGCTGAACTGTTCTTGAAAAGACAGCCACGAATCCGTCTCACACTGCTAAAGCCAGACACATCTGCGGTGGTTGTCAAACACCAAGAGCAGCAAAAAAGAGCGCATGACACCCCTTCTAGGAAACTCAGATCATTCGAGGTTGGCCAGAAAGTGATTGTGCGGAACAGTCGATACCCAAAATGTGCTTGGACCCCAGGAGTGGTTTTGTTCAAACTGGGACCCCTCACATACCAAGTTCAAGTCGGAGAACGTAGTGTGAAGGTACATGTGGACCATTTGCTGCCATCTAATATACAGGACAGAACAGATGGATACAGGACAGAACAGATACTGGACAGTATCATAGCTGATGATTTTGCTCCTAATGTGTGTGATGATGGTAATGCCAGTGTTACCAAGCCTCCTGTTCCAGTAGATACCGGGATAGTTTCAAGTTCTGAAAGGAGGTATCCACTTCGTCAGAGGAAAACACCTAACAGATTAGATCTGTAGTTACGGACTGATTAGTTGGGCTAAATGGGAATTTTTAGTAGTAGCATATGAAGTTCCAACTCATGCATGTTCAAGTCGCTACGTGAGTCACATTCAATGGTTGCACTGTTAAGGGGTTAAAGTCTATGGGGGAGGAAATGTAATGTATTGAGCATGAACATTTATACAGTGTATTAAGGTACCTTGTTGGTATGTTGAGCGCTAGTTGGCGCAAGAGAGAGTTGTAACTGGAATGCGTTGAGCAGCATGTCACAGTAAACAAGGCTCCGCACTAAATGGTTGTCTGCGCCTTCCTTGGCGGCCAGCGGGAGAGGGCCACAGGAGCTTTATGAGTCCTCTGCACAATCAGACTTAGTTGCAGCCTAAATAATTTAGAATTTTTAAAAAGGTGTAAAAACACCTCGTCTAGTTCTCGTGAACCCAATCTCGTGTCCCATCTCTCTTGAGATAAGTGTGGCATTAATGATAATCAAACAACAAGTGAATCACTTGAACTGAATGATTGAAGTCACGAGTTTGAATCAGTCGGAGTGGTTCCAGCATAAATGATTCACTCATTCGATTTAGTTTGACTGTTCCTCTGCTTTTGCCGTCTTCAGCCATATTTAAACAACAAGCCTACTACTACTGGATTAGCTCTCTAGTTTTATTAGATTAACTAAAATATATACACATATTTCCATTTCAAAGAAAACAACAGAACAAACATTGGAACAAACATATTCAGGTGAGGTAGCCAGTTGCTAACTAGTGAAACACTTCATATGAAACACTGTGCATTATGATCTTTTTGTAGCTAATTCACTATATTTGAAATAGTTTAACTACTGCAATTCAGTTGGTGACAGTTCAGTAGGAAATGATTTGAAATCATCAGTCACCTCATACACTGAAGTGAAAGTTCAGTCTATCAGTCTATATTGTAATAAATATTTGAGAAAATGTATCTGATTGTATTAGTCTGTGAATGATATTCAATGTAACAATGTTTTAAAACCCACCAGATGGCGCCACTTCATACTATTAATAAAAATGATGTCAGTGGAAAGAAGTAAATACATGTCAAAATTGTCGTATTTACCTGCACGAGCAGGACAAAACAGCTAGTTTCAAGACCTAGTGTGTTAAAATAATCTTTAAAGTGTAACACAATGTATTCTGTGTTTAACTAAGTTTGTTTTTGTTACTGTAATAATACAATTTATTTATTTTATATTTACTTAACGAGGAGCCGGCAGCGATGGAGGCAGAACACAATGAAGGGTGAGATCAGTTATAATAGAAGTTAAGTTCCATGTGTCGTTTGCTAATAAAATAACATAAAATAAATCGAACATTTACACGAGTTTCTGCATAATATAACCACAACTAAATCAGAGCAACAACATTTCAGACTTAACAATATCAATTTCTGAGAGTATGTTAAAAAAAAAAGACACAAAAAAACAATAATGTGAATAAATATGAACTAGGATGTGTGAATCAGGGATCCAGATGAACTCTATTTATTTGATATTTTCATATATAGGCTCCTCTGATTTCTGCAAGGAAACATGAAAAAAAAATTAGGATCCTGCTAATGAGACAGTAAAAAATATAACGTACACATTAAAATAAATATCAAGTATATATCAGATAAAAATATAAATGTATAAACATAAACTTCAAATTCACTCATATTAACTTTATAAGTCGTTATTACAGTTTCTGCAAAACCTTTTTTTTTTTTTGACTGATCATGGTTTTAGGATTTTAACATTTTAGCTGTATTTTTTTTTTTTTTTTTCATATTTTTTTAAATCATTTTATCATATTAGCTCTATTGTTTAATGATTGCTGGCGTTTACTTGATGTGTATTTTTTATCTTTATCTTTGTCTTTTTGTTTATTTTGTTGAGTTAAGATTAAGGTTTTTTCCGTTTCACTGCGTTACTTTTCCATATTTTTCCTATGCTGTTCATTATATGCTCCTAAATTGTTTCGCCGCCAAGTGCGCTCGTGCAGTGTTGCCATGTCCATTTATTATAAGCATCTTTGGGAGTTTTATTTTCTTCCAATATTAAGCTGCATTTGCACGTAGGTACGACCGATCAATCACATATGAAGTAACAACATAGCAAATAGTTTTCGGTACTAAATAACAAGCGGACGAGCGTCTTAGGGCACAAATTTCTCATCAAGTCTCCCAGACCACAGCAAACACGGAAGTCTACAGTTTAACCCGCGATGGAGATAAACATCTTTTCTTCCGGGAAACACAACAGGTGGTGGAAAACAGAAAGTAACGGGGAGAAAATGAAAGTTAATGGCGAGTGAGGCTGACGTGAGTATTGTAAGCAAATTATTATTATTTTTTTTTTTTTATATATATTATTTTTGGATGAACTAATAATTGAATATAATAATACTGAAAACTATAACACTTTTCTGCGTGATAATAAATCTAGTTTTGTACAAGTTAGCCTACTTTGAGGAAATACTGTATTGTTAGTATTTACATGTGCAAACATTAGTGTAAGTTGCATAAAAGCATGATTTTTTGACTCTGTCCCTACTGAAGGTAATGTGATCAATTCTGACCACCCACATCTATTCACTGACTGTCATATTACACACAACACTTAATTGCTGTAAATTTAATTTGACATTCATTAGACATTCGGTCTTTGTGCCTGTTAGCTAAATTTCAGGCGGAAATAAATAAATAAATAAAAAATAAAATAAAAAATAAAAATAAAATAAAATAAAATAAAATAATAATAATAAAAATAAAATAAAATAAAATAAAATAAAATAAAATAAAATAAAAAATAAATTAACCATATAAATGAATTAAACAATTCAACTAAAATGTTCAGAAAACATCCCTGTTAATGGACAATTTTTCATTTTTGGAATTAGCCTTTTATGTGTTTTATAATAATTTTACAACTTCTAATGTGTGCGATAATGTAAATCCATTAAACAACACAATTTAAGCTAAATGTATCAAACCAACTCTAAAATATTCAGAATATTATTCACTATAATGCACAAGGCTTGTTTTTCTGAATATGATTTTATTATTTTTTATACTATTTATATATAATGAATATAAACACCACGAAAATAAGAGGCTGCTAACTGCAGAGCCAGTGGGTGGAGTTAGAGGTGGAGCTGAGAAGGAGTGCTGTTATAATGACGTTATTTAGCTCTGCAGTGAACAGGACTTGCAAAATAATAGTCCAAAAAAGTTGTAGCTGCAAATGTGAACGATAATGTAACACTGATCTTAAAATTTATTTTAAAACATGAGATCATAAAATAAGAATAAAACACAACATATTTTCAAATATATGTACTGTAACTGCCCTAATAATAAATAGAATATTTTTGTCCTGGTATTTTTTTTATTTATTTATTTTAATACTTTTTATATACATTTATGATCATTTTATGTTTTGTTGTTGTTATTATTCTGTTTTACAAGTTTTAAACTGTAAGACATTGCTCTATATTTGCCTTGTACATTTTGCCTTGTATTTGCATGTGATGGAAAAAAAAAAAAAAAAAAAAAAAAAACTTCCATCCAATTGTTAATCTGCTATGAGCAATATTGAGAGGAGGTGTGCAAACACAAAACCCTGCCAAGCTGGTTGCATCTTCTGGTTCATGCAGAAGTATTAATATGTACCTTTAAGGTACTAATTTGTACAATTTAAGGTAAATACAAAAATGTATTTTTACTTTTGTACCTAAGGGTACCGCCCCAGTGACAGTGTTGATATACGTTTATATTCAGCTCTTCCATTTTAATAGCAAAGAAAAGAAAATACTGATTGCCATTAAAGTTAAAGTACTGTAGCTAAACATGGGAGCGCGATACAAATGCTTATTTTAGAGGAAAAATTCTGATAGTACTTCAGGGCTTTTCTATTTCAACTATTTCTATTTTCAATATGCATTCAATATATACAAATACTAATGGCATAATCTGATAATTAGCCATATGTATCATAAGGAATAATATTTTCCATAATTTACAGTTGGTTTGATGTGTTTATTTCAAATGGTGGCAGAGTTTGGTAAATTTAAGTAGGTACAGTACAAAAAACATTTCACAAATATGGATTCAGTACTGTATCTAAAAATAATAAAGGGATAAGAATAAAAAACAAGCCTTGTGCATTATAGGGCATAATATTTTGAATATTTTACAGTTGGTTTGATGCATTTATCTCAAATGGTTGCAGACTTTAATGAATTTAAGTGGGTTCAGTATATAAAATATTAAAAAAATATAAATTCAGTACCATATATAAAAATAATACAATTATAATCAGAAAAAACAAGCCTTGTGCATTATAGGGAATAATATTCTGAATATTTTAGAGTGGGTTTGATACCTTTAGCTTAAATGCTGTTGTCGTTTAATGGATTTATTATTGCACACATTAAAAGTTGTAAAATTATTATAAAACACATAAAAGGCTAATTCTATTTACAGGGATGTTTTTCTGGGCATTTTAGTATTGGTTTTATAGTACTATGTCAAGTAGTTAAATTGTTTAATTCATTTATATGGAACGTAAAGGGAATATATTTGTGTCTATCTAAGATTGTTTGTGCTCAAAACATAACAGGCATAAAGACTTTAATTGGTATGGAACTGAATGTCTAATGAATGTCAGACTTGAAACTAAATTTACTGTAATCAAAAAAAAAAAAATTAAAAAAAAAATAAATAAATAAATATATATATATATATATATATATATATATATATATATATATATATACACATATATATTATTCATCAAGCTTCCGTCAGACTAACTGACTGCAACATCATCTTGTAACACAGTCAATAATAATCTTACCATTTTTGGTGGCAGTGTTGAATCATTTTCGTATATATGGTCGATGACGACTGCATTAAGAGTAATCACAGTCGAGTTTAAACAACAAACCTTTCAGTCTTATACTAAAATTAATACCTTAAAAGACATACATTTTTCAACAAAGGCATTAATTGTTTGTTTTTCTGACCTATTTTTTTACGTTTCCAGCAGAAGCAGCACATCACGACTGCAGCTACAATCAACAGAGATCCAGCAGCAGCGACAGAAATCAACACAGTGTACAATAAAGGTAGACCCTGATCTGTAATGGACAATTTTTTAATCATCAAAATTAGTTAATAATGTGAGTGAATCTGTTTATCTGGTTTACAACAAAAACTATGAAACATAAACACTGTATAATGGGTAAATCATTATTAATATCATCATACCCGCACATGCGTGACAAAGTTTGCTGATGTCCAGATGTGTGGTCTGGTTGCTGATGGGATTGTTGATCACACAGCTGTAAGTGTTTTTATCCTGATATTCCACCTCCAGAGGTAGAGAGAGACTGATGCTGAGATCAGACACACTGATGCTGGACAATAAACTGTTTCCTTTGTACCAGGAGAGAGTTACATCACTCACATTCACTACTGAACACAACAATGAACAATTCTGCTGTGATGATGATGATGATGATGATGATGAAGAACATTGTGAAGAGTTACTGCTGAGGACAGGAACAGGCAGACGAGCTGGAAACATTAAAGGAGAACCAAAATCTTGGGTAAATCTAGTCAGGAATATTATTTTTGGTGTAGTGTGTTGATGACCAGTAAGTGTTTCTGTTATTTCAGACTACAAAATGACAAAACAGGTTTCATTTAGGTTTCAGTAAAAGCTTCCACTTAAACTCAGAAGCATTGTACCATTGAAGGTCACAAATGATCTTTACTCACCATAGACAGAAACACTGAAGGTTTTTGATGACGATTTCACTCCAGTAAACTCTACTTTATAGAGTCCAGCATGTTGAGTTGTGATGTTTGTGATGGTCAGAAATCCAGTTTGTTTGTCCAGTTTCAGTCTGTCTCTGAATCTCCCATCAGGACCATCAAATGTGGAGAAGTTTTGTGGTTGTTTCTTAATTTTAGCTATTTGAGTCTTTTTAGCTCCAAATGTCCACAGTATGTCATCAGCTTCACGTACTTCATTAACGTTAGTTTCTAAAGTAACAGAATCTCCCTCCATCACTGACACTGACTCACCAAACACACCTGATGAACAGATTTTACACAGATTAAGGTCTCTGGTGGTCTAAAAAGCCTAAAAATCAGATGTAGTTTATAACTAAATTGGAATCAAAAAATGACATGTAGCCAAAAAAAAAACGCATTTACAACTTACCAATCAGATGCCACCAGCACAAACAGCACAAAACAAAAATTCAAACATTTTCTTCAGTTGTACAAGTCTGATCTAAAACACTTGTGCTGTTGATCTGTTGTGTGAATCCTCCCACAACAGCGCTTTGATCCTCCTATAGTGAGAGAAATGCAAATGCTGCTTCCGAATGACATGTGGTTATATAATTGTTTGTTTGGCTCTTTAAGACTTAATAATAGTAAACATTCTTCATTCTAACATTTAACACAACAATTTCAAAGATTTTGATGAATGTTAGTAACCTGTCAGTTATTGGTAGCCATTGACTTCCATAGTATTTTCTCCATACCATGGGAGAATGGCTACCAGCAACTATTGGCTTACCTACATCTTTTTCTTATCTTTAACAGAAGAAAGAACTTCATGCAGGTTTGGAACAACATGAGGGTGAGTAAATGATGATAAAATGTTCATTTTGGGTGAGCTATCACTTTAATACTGTCTGCCATCTCACGTAGTGGCACTGGCAGCTTAACATGAGTCAATCTGAAACCACTTGGCGGGGTTTTACTTTAAAAGTTTGGTGTAAACTGTTGGAAACAAGCAGCTTTGGGTGAGAGTGGACGTTTAGTTATATATTTAGTTTGTATGAGAAGAGTTTATTCCTGTTCTGCTTTATATAAATCTCAGAGTTGATGCCTCACAACAGCTTTAGGGTTGAATAAAACATTGAAATCTTCTTAAACAGTCAAATCGGAGACATAGGTCTAGTTTGATTGTTTTGATTAAATCAGTATTTTATTTGACTATAATGTGTCTCTTTGATAATATTCACAGACTGACATCTAAACTAAATACTACAGCAGACATGAAATAGTACACCAATAGTACACATACTGCTATTAGCAATTCATTACAGAAAACAATCTTGGTCAGTGCATGCAAATCCAACAGTAGCATTCATAAATAAGCTAAAATTAAAAAAAAAAAAAAAAACATAAATGCCTAGAATGACAATTAATAAATAACTTGTTATGCACACAAATGCTTGCTCCAGACAGAGCTTGCTGTCATTTCTTTTTTGAATCACTTGTGTGACCTTTAAGTGCTTCATTTCTATTTTAGATCATATCTTCCTGTTCTTCGTATGTATTGCTGCAGTTGTCATGTCAGACACCAGATAACGGAAGCAGTAGATCAACAGAATGTTTTTTTATGTGCAATTAATTTTTCCGTGTGTGTGTGTGTGTAGTAACATTTTATATGCTATAGCCATGACATTAATAAACTTACCCTTCGCAAAAACCCACCCTTTGCTGTTGCTATTTCTGACAAATAATGCCACTCACACTACACGTCATGTTCTCACGCAATGAAAAATACAAGACAGGAGCAACAGAGCAAGTTACTTCTGGTATGAATCAAGGTCTCAGCTTTTAAATGTTGCCATTTTTTTTTTTTTTAAATTCAGTCAATAAATGCCATTTTGTGGCTCTTGTGTCCTGACAGATCACTGTATTGCCTTATTAGATCAATCGACACATGAACTGATCATCTTTTCTTATTTACTTAAAGCACAAAATAAACATAAATGGACATCACAACATATTTCATTTCGATTTTCAGTTTTTTTAAGAAAACATTTCAGGATTTTTCTCCATATAATGGACTGATATGGTGCCCCGAGTTTGAACTTCCAAAATGCAGTTTAAATGCGGCTTCAAACGATCCCAATTGTGGTTGTAAACGATCCCAGCCAAAGAAGAAGGGTCTTATCTAGCGAAATGATGAGTTATTTTTATTAAAAAAAAAAAAAAAATACAATTTAAATACTTTTTAATCTCAAACACTCATCTTTTCTTTCTCTTCCTGATCTCTGTTAGGGTAGAGAGTTAGGTTATGTCGAAAAACTGTGATCGTATTTTCTCCCTCAACTTCAAAAATCATTTCAAAATCATCCTACAGCAGAAGTACAGACACAGTATTTGCAAAGTGAACATGCAAAGAAGATCAAACACCCTTAAAAGGTAAAACAGCGATATATGCTGATTTTGAAGTTGAGGGAGAATATGAAATATAAGTTTTTCAGGGGTGTAACGACACATGTATTCGTACCGAACTGTCACGGTATGTTACGGACATCTTGGTTTGGTGCATGAATTGAGCATTTGAAAACAAAGCCCACTAGACAGTGATCATGTACTGATTCTGAACGCGTCTCTCACTGACAAAGGAGTATAACTTTACTTTAAAGGCTTGCACACTCTAATGTTTGCAAAACGAAGCTTTGTGCTCGTGTATCCTACTTCTCTCAAGGAAACACTTTCCTTATACCAGCAAAATCAACTTAAAACACTGTCATTTATTGTCTTATTAATAATGCATTACTGTAAAAAGGTCTTTTGTAAATTAAAGAAAACAAATAGGATGTCACTTTCTGTCATGTGAGTTTCCTTTCTGTCACAAAAAAATGAACTGAAACTCAGCATATTGTAGCATCTGGACCAATCAGACATACATTAATTGTTACATTTAACAAATAGTCTTTAAACCCAACAAGCCAACTATATGCTGGAGCTCTGGAGACAACCCCCAAAGCAACTAACACCCCAAAAGGGCTCAGTTGCCAGGACGACCATCTGATAAGAGGTTTTATTGCTCTATAGAATGCGAGCAGAACACACTACATTTGCCTATAGATATGGACTCTTTCCTTTCAATCACAGACAAACCTTTCTTTGACCTTCCTATCACACATAGCCCAGGTCATTGTGTACAGTATTACTGCACTGTATTTTAATTTTGTCTGCTGTATTTGTATTTGTCTTTCTACTGTTTTATGCATGCTTTATGATAGATGACTAGTCGTATATCCCACCTATGCCATGTTTGGTCTCTTTGAATTGGTATTTTGATGATCTAAAAGATGGTGTAAATTAGATGTTGATGCCTATGTAACATATTAGTGTTTTAAAAAAAAACTTACTAGTTTTTGCATTAACACCCAATCGAATTACATATGCAAAATACCTTGCTCACAGACAAAGAGTCGTAAACTTTCCATCCAAAGTTGAAAGTTACCATTGGTTCGTGGACCTCCTGGAGGCACAGCCTCCAAAGAGCTTAAAGGCATCAAAGGATTGATCGCTTCCTTCTTCACTGTCTCCTTCATCTGCAACGTCTTCCGATTGCTGCCCGTGTGGAGGAACCCACAGGGAGCCTGAGCCGGCACAGGGCATGCCCGGCGGGCCCTACAGGCCCCAACATACAGAGCTGTGACTCTCGACCACAAAGAGCCAGACATTTCCACTCAACCCTGGAATTCATCTTCATGACTCGCCTCAGTCAGTCAGTGGTTCTTTTAGAACCTAAGAAGATGAGCTAGAACTCTTCAGGACTTCCCTAAGCACGCGCCAGGCTTTGCGGCCTTGTCATTGCATTCCCCAAAGATCACAGGACTTCAGCTCGGTCCCTCTCAGCTCTTGGTTCTTCTTCACTTTTCACATGGGACGACACTCCCAGTCACCATCGAGTCAGAACATCTTTGGAGTTCATCACTCTTCAGACCTGGAAGAACGTGATCACGATTCCAAAACCACCACTGCTCCAACCATCAAGACTTTCAGCAGAGACTGCATTTGGACACTTGTTCAACGACCAAGTATCGTACATTTAATTAAGCAGAGGTTTAGTTTAAGCTGTAGACAGCACTGATGGTTTCGCTTAGGTGGTTAACTGACTCTTTTCATAGCTTCATTGCCTTGTCTCTCTCTAACTGCTTCTCACTGACCATTCCCCCATGTATGAGTGACTTCATGTTTGTTTGTTTATATTAGTTATGTGTTAGTTCTTCATTAATAAAACTCTTGTGCACAAATTACGTGAGTGTTGATTCTGATTCTGCCTTGCAAATTCAAGCTACATGCTCTAATGCAATAGTACTTAAAGGAAGTTATTTTTTGTGGCCAAGAAAATATCATTTCTTAGAGTTGATATAAAAATTATACTGCATGCACAGATTAGTTGAAGGAAAATTAATTCTGCTACAGTTACTACTGGCAGCTGTTATACATAATTGTAAGTAATCGTAATTAATTGTAATTATTTATATACATTTCCCTTTGAGCTAAAATCGCAACAATATATAGGCTACGTTATGTGTCGCACTGTTTTATTTTTCTTTTGTTTATCTGTTAACTAAATCAAATATATTTCAAGTATTTATTCCTTGCATGTATATATGTACTGCAGATATATATATATATATATATATATATAATTTATATTATATAATATTATAATAACATTATAACTTAATATAATATTTAGTATTTTCACATCTAGGTGGAAAAAAAAAAATTGTACTACTGTCTGTTCAAAATAACTGAAAAGAAACTTAGCATAGCAAGCATAGTAGTTTTGTTGTTTTTCTTTTCCTATTGTACCAAAATTGTATTGAACCCTGAACCGAGGTACGTACCGAACCGTGACATCTGTGTACCGTTACACCCCTAGTCATTACCCATGAAAAAAAGACAAGACGAGCGTTTGACATTAAAATGTATATAAATTGTATTATTTTTATGAAAATAACCAATCGTTTCACTAGATAAGACCCTTCTTCCTCGACTGGGATCATTTACAACCACATTTGGGAATTTCCTCAAAAAACATAATTTCGTTATGACTGAAGAAAGAAAGACATAAACATCTTGGATGACAAGGGGGTGAATACATTATCTGTAAATTGTTGTTCTGGAAGTGCAATGTTTCCCAACTCCTGATAATCAGCTCGTTAGAAGAAAGCTACAGGGGTTGGACAGTGAAACTGAAACACCTGGGTTTAGACCACAATTAGTATGCCGTTTGGCCTCCTTTTGCAGCCAATACAGCATTATTTCATCTTGGGAATGACAAATACAAGTCCTGCACAGTAGCCAGAAGGATTTTGAGCCATTCCTTTCGCAGAACAGTGGCCAGGTCGCTATGTGATGTTGGTGTATGAAAACATTTTGCAACCACGCATGCAGCAGCCTATTGATTTTAGTAAAAATAACAGTGGTTTGTGAATGTTGATGCTTTAATAACAAATATTTAATCGGGAGCGTTTATGCTGGGATGTCAGGCAACACACAAACTTACTACTTCAGGTAAATTTCGTGGATGTACATAAAAAGTAATGTAACTAGTAATCTAACTAATTACTTTTGAAATAAAGTAATCAGAACAGTAATTTGATTACTTTTAAAAGGAGTAATCAGTAATCAGTAATTTAATTACTTTTTCAGAGTAACTTGCCCAACACTGGTTGTTTGTGTTTAATATATAATGTGACATAGGCAGCACACATATGTCTTATTTAACTGGAAACTATTTAAAATAAGGTTAATTTTCCTTAACTAACATTACCAAAAACAATAAATACTGTTACAAATGTATTGTTTATTGTTAGTTCAAGTTAGTTAATACATTCACTAATGTTAACAAATGATTATTATTGTAAGTGTTAGCATTTCACTATCATTTTTTTATTTTTTTATAAGAACATGTAACAAATAGTCACACATACTCCTCCATTTCTCTCTTCCGATGCACTTTTGAAATATGTAGCAATGCAGTTTCTGTGTGAATGTTTGAACACAATGATTATTAGTGAAATGGTCTGAGGCACCAGGTAAAATCTAGCCTAGGGAAGCAAATTGCCCAGGGCTGGCCCTGCATCTCCATGATGTATGTGTGCCATCAGGGATGAATGTACATCAGAATGTATTTTATTCCAACTGCGGAAAGAAGTCAATACACCAAATTTATCACGTTAATTCCACCAAAGTTAATCTATACTCTACTGTGTGGTTTATTTGTCTGACAAAATGGTATTCAGTGTTATAAATGGTCAGATCGCCTGTCATTGAAGCTCTTTGTGAAGGGCAAATTGCAGTCAGAGTGTGTACTTACAACATCTTCCAGCAGGTGCAAATGGGACAGGAAGGTTTTAACTGATGTTCTTTTTTTTCCCCCTCAGCTCAAGGTTATTCCTCTTCTACAACTGGGTTAAAGATTAAAACAAGTCTCTCCCACGATGTGTGTAAAATGTGTTCGGCTTTAAAACATGGACTCTTCCAGTCACCCCCATCATCCAGCGCGAAATGGACTGAACGGTCCATCGGAGTTCGCGGGTTGTGGCTAGAGGGGATACAGCTCAGACCGGAAACTAACAATTAAATGAATGGTTCTACTTATTAGATTGTATTATTATTATTATTATTATTATTATTATTATTTTAACGCCTACACCTACTGTAAATGACCAGTGAGTCTCCCTATGACTGTCATCTGTACCTCCGTCCATAGAGGGCGCTGCTGTCTTGGAATAGCGCTGAGTCTGTACATTGGTGAACTTTCTAAGTGAAGCGTCATTCTCATCAGCTCTTACTGGAGAAGAAACGAACTTCTGGGTACACTGTTTTCAAATGTACATTTAAAAAGGGTTTTCAATATCTCTTAGCTCCTGGCTGACGAAGGGCACAAGGTATCGTTCAGTTTCAATCTGTGTGTTAAACTAAGAAACTTTGAAGTGTTTGTTTAACATCTCATTAGAAGGTTTTATCATGTCCTTAGCATATATGCAGATTTCAAACATCAGCGATAACCATTTCATTTTCTAATGTTGTTATCCAGAGAGTGTGGGATTCATTGTTTTCATTCATTGGTCTTTATTTGGTCATTTTATATATTTTATATTTTTCTCTCTAAATCGAGATCGTCACTTGTACCAAAATTAATTCATTGTTAACTCATTTCGTATAGCACTCTAAAAGGAGACTGTTGTCATTTATAAATTCATATCAAGTTATTCAGGCTTACTACAGTACAGTAAGTAAAGAATGTGTATTCATTAGTCTATAGGTTTGTAATGGGCATTGTTTACATAATTTGCATGCAAATGTCTAATGACTGTTTGTTTGTTTCTTTTATTCAGCTCTTACAGTGTTTTTTTTTTTTTTTTTTTAATTAAATATTTTATAAACATCAGTCATCAGAGAGTAAAGTGCATCTGTTTAGCTGGGAATGCTACACTACCCCAACCCTAAACTTAACAATCACTATAATACAAAAAGAGTATTATTGTTGTACAGTGTGACAAAAATAACATTAGATTGATGTGCGCATGCCCATAGCCAGAGCTGTTCTGGAAGTAATGGCGAAGAGCAGGTGGATGATAACGGAAAAGTAGATCGGCTAAATATTGTAGATAGTTTGTAGTTTAAAGTAAAGTGTAATAATCCAAATCAGAGGTTTTCAGCGATTGTGCGTACATCACACCTAAGTAACCATATAATTATTGAGCATACCCTGATGAAAAAAAAAAACAAAAAAAAAACAGCATATGCTGGTAGGTATGTTTTGATGCTGACCAGCAAAAACAAGCAAAGGACCAGCTTAAACCAGCATCAAAACCTACCTACCAGCATATTCTGTTTTTTCACCAGGGATTCTCAGTGATTGTATAGATAAACGCTATTCCGCCTGTATAAACGTTTACATTTCAGTATTGTTTACATTATTGCACTCCCCTGTTATGATACCACTGCTAATTAGTATTATTTATGTAATTTACGCTGAGTTTATGTATATTTAGTCTTTTTAAACAAGGATGTATGGCCACGTTTCAGGTAGCGCGCATGCGCTCTAGTTGTTTACATCTTCAGTGGCAGCACGTGCACAGCAGGGATGTTCTCCTGAAGAGTTCATGCAGAGTTTAACGCACACACATACATTGTATTCGTTTGTACTGGACATTAAGTACAAGATTTTTCAGTGTGTGTCGGTGAAAGATTAGCTACTTACTATTTAAATAGTAATGTTATTGTTCTGCTTGCAGCTGGAAATGTAATGCATTGTAATTCCACAAGACTGATTTCACATTACTCATTTTTCCCGTATGTTTACCTTGTTTTATTTCTAAAATAATAAACTACCTTTTAAACTCGACAGTGGCCTTCATTTTTTAGACTGGTGGTTACTGCACTGCACTGTTAATACTGTGTGTTTAAGCCTCTTTCTATTATACATCAATCCCACAAGACACGTGCAAGCACGTGTGTGTTATAATTAGTTCACTCTGGTATTCAATGCTGCTTTAAAGCATTAAAGCATTTAAAGAGCTTGTGAGTGCGCATTTTGTTTCAGTTTCAGTTTTACTCGCTCCGTATATCCAATAAAGAAATCCACGTACTCCGTTTTCTTGTCAAAAATTTCTTTTAATCTTCAATGAGCGATAAATAAAACAAATAAGATCAAATAAACAAAATATAATCCTAAATCTCAAATATTACAGATGCGGTAAAGAAAACTGTGACTCCGCTGTATTCCAAGAACGCACTGCCGCCAGACTTAACAGACACAATTCTTAGCCAGTACACAATTTTAACATTGTACATATGAATAAAATTCAAATACAAACAATCCAAAGCAAAACTGAGATGCACTACATGATAAAACATATTGTTTATGGAATATAAGCAAAAATAGGCTCCTACAGAGCTAAGTCAGGTATTAACAATCTCAAAAACCTTGTGTCGATCTATCATTCAAAGTCCTGTTTAATGTAAGTAAACACCAGTATATTTATCAATATGTTTACCTTGCTAGCACACCAGTACTTCAGATGTCTAGTAGGCAAAAATCGTGATTACTTTAATAATTAACAATAATTAATAATTATTATAATGTAAAAACGATATGACCGTCGATGAGACGGGAGGTGCTGAGGTGCGAGCGAGAAATAGAAAACCCGGAGTGGATCTAGGGCAGCAGATTTATTACGTGCATTCAGTGCGGATTGAATTCCACTTTGCACACACATAGTACTCTCCCTGCTAGAGAGACATCTCATATGACCCCGTTCACTTTCACGGCAGAGTGTTTTTTTTTTGATCACTTCTGTGCTTGATTGCCCTGGCTTTCGTAGGGAAGCAGAAGAACAGAACGCTTTTTTGAATCAGAATCTCTATTCATTTTCTGAGGGGAAAAGTTGTGAAAATCAAGCCTTCCTTTAATTTGCTTACAGGGATCTTGTTTTTACTTAAACACAGTAAGATCTTCTCTCTAAATTTTGTGAAAAAAAATGACAAGTACAGAAATAAGAAAATGTATACTTCAGTTTCAGGAAAAATATGTTCTATCTCTACACATGATTAACAATCTACTATGTTAATTAATTTAAATTATTTTAAAACTCTATTAAATTGGTTTAACATTATAATATATTTTTTTAAAAAAATAACTATTAAAATTTAAGCAACAGCAAACAGTTTGATTACCAAATTATTAATTTGATTATTCAAGTTATCCATTCTATTAAAATTGGGGCTACCTGGGGAACAAACACTCTTTACAGATGAGAGACCCATCATCCTCTATCACGCCATTATTTTCTGCACATTTCATGGTACCAATGGTAATGTTAGATAACAACAACAACAACAAAATGTCTGAAAAAAAATTTATATATATATATATATATATATATATATATATGTGTTTGTGTGTGTGTGCGCGCGCGCATCTCAAAATATTAGAATATTAGAATATCATGTTTTTTTTTGTATTTTTGTTTTTTTTTTTGTAACATTTAAAAAACTGAAATATTCATATATTCAAGATTTATTGCATGCAAAGTAAAACAAGTTTTTTTTTTTTTTAGGTTTGATGAATAGAGCTTACAGCTTGTGGAAGTCAAAAACCAAGTATCTTAAAATATTAAAATATTTACGCTTGAGTTTCATTAAATGTCCATCACTACAGTATAAATTCCGGGTATCTCTTGTTCTTTGAAACCACAATAATGGGGGAGACTGCCGACATGGCAATGGTCCAGAAGACAATCATTGACACCCTCCACAAAGATGATAAGTTACAGTAGGTCATTACTGAATGGGGTGGCAGTAACAGTAAGTATATATATATATATATATATATATATAAAACAACAAAAGACAAGGAGAAAATCACTCTCTGCTCTTGACAGATTCTGCTCTCAAAATGCACTAGATTTATGTACTTTAATTTAGAATAAACAAAGTTTTATTACAGGGGGGCATTCCCCCGGAAACCCAGAGGAACCAATGTATACCCATCTGTGGGGACTCTGGGAACTAGGGTTGGGCGATAATTCGATAAAGATAATTATACCAAAAGATCTGGACGTGGCGTACACACTTGATCGAGCGCGGTCAAACAACAGTGATGTTCCTCCCCATCCTCATCCGTCGGAAAGAGGGTGGCAGGATTCAAGGTTGTGTTAACAATTATGTTTGGCATATCGAGCAAGATGTGGTATCGTAACCAATGAGCCGCCGATAAGTGGAATGTTTTTTGTTCTTGCAGAATCATGGACACAGCATGTGGCACCATCAATGTCAGGTCAGAGTACCCTACAAATTCTCTAGACGCCATCACGGCCTTCTCAGCAGACGCCACCGCCCTCAGACAGCATGGCAGGCCTGATGGAACTGGAACTAGCTTGCTTGAAAAATAAGCCACAGGTCGCAGTCTGTCTCCATGATGCTGCAAAAGAACAGAAGTCATAAACCCATTTTTCTCATCCACCATCTGAACAAAAGGCCTGGTTGGTACCGGTAGGCCCAAAGTCGGCGCCAGTTGAACTTTTAATGTTCACAAAAGCCTCAGCCGCCTCTTCTGTCCACTCAATCTTGTCACATGACTTCAACCCCTTCCCTGTTGTTAGGGAGCTCAGAGGCTGCTCAAGAATCGCATAATTAGGAATAAATGTCCTGCAGTATGAACATATTCCCAAAAAATGACAACACTTTTTTTTTTTTTTTTGTGATTGGCTTTGGTACATCTTTTATGGCCTGTACTCTTTTGTCAGATAGGGACTTACTGTTGGGTGTTATGACATGACCCAAAAATGTTACTTGTTGTTTTACAAACTGTAGTTTTGACAGGTTGACTTTGTGGCTCTCCTGAGCCAGATGCTTCAGGAGAGAGACAGTGTCAGCCACATGTATTCATCTCTACAACACAACAAAAGGTCATCCCCATATTGAAGCAGAACAGTTCCAGCTGTCAGAATCAAAGGTTCGAGGCTTCATTATAGATTGTGGGGCTATCGCAATATCCTTGCGCAATCTCATGAATTTGTAGCTGTAGCGATTTAGCTCAAAGGGGAAATGTATTTAAATAGTTACAATTAATTATGATTAATTACAATGATTTATATCAGCTGCCAGTAGTAACTGTAACAAATTTACATCAACTAATATGTTCATCTAGTGAACATTCAGTATAATTTCATATCAACAAGAAATGATAATTTCTTGGTCACAGCAAATAAATTTCTCAAATTGCTATTGCATTAGAGCATGTAGCTTGCATTGGAATTGTAAAGGGACATTCATTTTGCAAGGCAGAATCAGAATCAAAGCTCATGCATTTTGTGCAAAGAGTTTTATTAACAAAGTACTAACACATAACTAATATAAACAAACAAACATAAAATCACTCATACATGGGGGAAGGGTCAGTGAGAAGCAGTTAGAGAGACAAGAAAATGCAGCTATGAAAAGAGTCAGTTAAACACCTGAGAGAAACCATCAGTGCTGTCTACAGCTTATACTAAACCTCTGTTTTGTTTAGTTAAATGTACGATACTTGCATTGTCTTGGTCATTGAACAAGTGTCCGAATGCAGTCTCAGGTGAAAGTCTTGATGGTTGGAGCAGTGGTGGGTTTGGAATCGCAATCATGTTCTTCCGGGTCTGAAGAGTGATGAACTCCAAAGATGTTCTGACTCGATGGTGACTGGGAGTTTCTTCCCATGTGAAAAGTGAAGAAGAACCAAGAGCTGAGATGGACCCAGCTGAAGTCCTGTGATCTTTGGGGAATGGAAAGACAAGGTCGCAAGGCCTGGCGCAAGCTTAGGGAAGTCCCTAAGAGTTCTTGCTCATCTTCTTAGGTTCTAAAAGAACCACTGACTGACTAAGGCGAGCCACTCATGTGAAATGAGTGAAGGAACTAAAGAAAATGCACAAAACTTTGTGGTCGAGAGCCACAGCTCTATATGTTGGGGCCTGCCAGACGTGCCCTGTGCCAGCTCAGGCTACCCGTGAATCCTTCCACACGGACAGCGATCGGAAGATTTTGCACAAGAGAATGGGGGAAAGAAAAAAAAAAGAAGAAGCTTGTGGGATGCATTTAAGGACTCTGGAGGCTGCACCTCCAGGAGGTCTAAGAGCCAATGGTGACTTTCACTGTTGGAGGGAAAGTTTACGACTCTTTGTCTGTGAGCATGGTATTTTGCATATGTAATTCAATTGGGTGTTAATGCAAAACTACTAAGGTTACTTAAAACACTAATATGTTGCATAGTTATCAACAGATATTATACACCATCTTTTAGATCATCAAAATATGAATTTAAAGAGACCAAACATGGCATAGGTGAGTTATACTACTGGTTATCTATTATAACAAATGCATATAACAGTATACAATGACAAACACAAAAATACAAGGACATATTATTATTGAGTTCATTTCTATATGCATTGTGTCTTTCCTATGGGCAAATGAAGAGTGCTCTGCTTGCATTCATTTGGGGCAATAAAACCCATGTTATCAGAGGGTCACCCTGACAACTGAGCCCTTTTGGGGTGTTAGTTGCTTTGGGGGGTTGTCTCCAGAACTCCAGCATATAGCTGGCTTGTTGGTTTTAAAGATTGTTTGTTAAATGTAACAAACTTTATGTTTGATTGGTCCAGATGCTAGCCTTTACCATTGAATTCAAATGCAAACCAGAAGTCACTGTCTTTATCCAGTGGCATGCTAAAAAAAAAATGCATTAGCTAGGTCTACCACTGAAAAAATGTTGCATCTTGCAGAATCTGAGACAAAATCGTGTATGGGTTTGACACCAAGGAGCCCTTTGTCTGACAGCTGCATTTACTGCTTGTAAATCCTGAACAAAATGTCATTCTGTTGGTTGGCCTTTATCCCTTATCTTTATACCTTATCTTATCATTTTCACAGGACAAATTGGAGTATGATTGGAGAATCATTACATGACACCATTATACCTTCTTTCAAAAGTGACTCAAACACAGATTTTATGCCCAGTATTGCCTCTGCCTTCAGAAGATACCGCTGTTGAAACAGTCTGTGATCAGATTTTGGACCGATTACAACCGGTTCACATCCCTTGATCAAACCCACATCATATTTGTGTTTTGCCCACAATTTAGGAGGCACCTCTGCCAAATCAGGGTGTATGTCTGAGATGCAAATATTTGCCATGTAATGATTTTCTTTTGTGCTTTCATCAATAGGGATCACAATTCTTTCCACTTTAATGTCATACCTGCAGTCTGACACAAATGCCCCTAAACTCTTACTGTGTTTCATACCCCCACCTATCTCACACCACTCTGGTGTATATATATGTATATATATATATATATATATATATATATATATATATATATATTGTTTATTGACTTGGTGCCATGATGGACACTGAAATGTTGTTATTTATTTTTCATTTTAATCAGTATAGATGATTACTTAATGGTAATGCAATATTTGTGAACACAACTGTGTATGTCAGAAACTATGCTTGGGGCCTTGCTTTGGTGTTGCCACCCCTCATAGACCCCATGCCACCCCTTTGCCATCCTAAAAATTATTTTATAGATCCGCCCCTGCCTCTTCTAGAACTGGGTTAAAGATTGCTAGGCCAGACTTAAGGTCTTTCTCTCCCACGGTGTGTGTCAGTGTGTCACGGTGTTGTGTGCGGGGAATGAGCAGGAGGACAGAGGAGGTCCAAAGCATAGAGTTTTATTAATATAATCCACAGGGAAACAGGAACGGACAGGAAACAGCAGGGAACCAGCAAACACAACGTAACTAGAAGGAGAAACATACAAACTGACTGATATGACGTTTACAAGAACCGACGATCTAAACAGGAGACGCAACCAAACTTGTATACACGGAAACAACCAATCAGGGGGAGACAGGTACAATCAAACAGTGACGTAATAAATGAGAAACGGAACAGGAAGAACAAATAAGGACAACACAGGGTAAAAACACACAAAAGCAGTCCAAACGGTCTGACACAGTGAAAGATTAGCTAATGTTTAAAAAGTAATATTATTGTTCTGCTTGCAGCTAGAAATGTAATGTACTGTAATTTCACAAGACTGCTTTCACATTACTCATATCCCCTGTATGTTTAGCTTGTTTTATTTCTAAAATAACTAAAATAATATACTACTATTTAAACTCAACAGTGGTCTTCATTTTTTAGAGTATTAAAATCAAGACTGGTGGTTACTGCACTGTTCATACTGTGTGTTTAAGCCTCATTCTGTTATACATCAATCCTACAAGACGTAAGCACATATGTGTTGTGATTAGCTCACTTTGGTGCTGGTTTTTAGTGCTGGTTTGTTAGTGTGTGTAGCCTATTGCAAAAGATAATGCTGATAATTGCTGAGATACTCACGCCAGGTGATGCCCCTGTCTGAGTAACAGGTGGGAAAAAAAAACAAAACAAAAAAAAAAACATGAGAGAGAGAGAGAATTGAATTGAATTTAAAATGCTCTTTATTACAAATTCACACAAACAAACATACAGACAAAAGTATAAATCAACTCAGAAAAAGGTACAGGAAATGAGTAAAAATCAACTCATCTTCAAACACGGAATACAATGCTCACACCATTTTAGTTCAAAAGTCATAAGATCATCCATAGGCTTATAGAAATTGAAATCAATAAGCACCCTAGATTTCACAAGACAGTAACATTTAGTCCAGGTTTCTGCTCGATCATACTTTTCCTACTAGAATATATAGCCAGTTTAGCTTGACCCAAAATAAAATTCAGTAACTGACAAACAACGCGTCTTTTCTGTGCATACTTGGTACCTAAAATAAATATTTCCTTAGAAAATATTTCATTAAAACAATCAAAAAGGTTTTCTAATACAATAAATAAGGACTGTAGTCTAGGACACTCCAAAAAAGCATGAAAAATAGTTTCTCTGCTAAAACAAAAAGGACATTCAAAACTTACTTCAGGATTTAGAACAGAAATAAAAGCATTGACAGCAATTGCTCTGTGGAGAACCCTCCACTTTATATCTCACTCACTTTGATAAGGGTGGCTTATATTATAATTATAATTCTCCATTCCGCTTTGACATTATCATCTAGTTTAAAATATGAACGCCATGGTGTGTCCACTTTGCTGTCTAAATTCTTCTTATTAAAAACCAAAACACAAATTTTGTACAACATTTTCCTTGTGACTGAGAAAAAATCTACACACAAAGATGTCCCAGCTTCTAAAAACATACCCACACAATCATCTAGTTTGGGAGACAAGTATATTGTTGGAAAAGGGTCCTCAGCATTAGGAACATTTACTCCTACACAGTAGTCCTTCAGTAATTGTCTCTCCTCCTTTGTAAGAGCAGATCTCCACTTTCCCATCAGTTGAGCAATTATAAAAGTTGAAAAAACACCTAGATGGGAAGCTACTTGTTCAGTGTTTGAGAAATTAGGACCAGCTACATTTAGAAGGAGACCAAGGGTGGAAATCCTGGATTTACAAAGCAAAATAATAAGTCCAGGAAAATTGCGGTCAGCCGTGGAAACATCCAGTCAGGCTCCATGTACTAAAGGTTAATTTAACAACCAGAAAAGTGATTCCATGCATGGCGTCCTTTGAAGGTTAAAAAGACTCCATACTTTAAAAAGACTGAAATAGAAAATTGGCATTCTGAGGGTATCCAGTTCAAGAGGGTGTAAAAGAAAAAAGAGATTTGTCCATCTGCAGGCCTCCAAGGCTCCTTAAAATAGCACATGCAGCAGCCCTCCAACCAGAGTCACTTGATCCCGAAAGAAGTCTTTGTATAAACTGCAACCGGAAAGTTGCTGTTTTGCTTTGTAAGTTTATCAAACCTTGTCCACCTTCTTCTTTAGCCAGGAAAATTATGCTCTGAGAAATCCAATGCAATTTATCTCAAAAGAAGTCCACTAATAAAGCCTGTATTTCAGTCAACAGTTTTGAAGGTGGAACCATACAGGCCAGTTTATGCCACAGAGAGGATGCAGTTAAATTATTAATTAAAACGCACCCTTTAATTAAAACACACCCTTTGTAGGACATGTTTGGGGCCAACCATCTCCATTTGTCTAATCGACCTTTAACCTTTTCAACAATTCCTTCCCAGTTTCTCTGGACAGTGACTTCATCCCCTAAATATTTAAAATCCCCTTTACACCAAAACAACCCGTAAGGAAGACTTAGCTTCTCCCTCATCCCCTTTCCACACATTAAAACTTAACTTTTATTCCAGTTTACCTTAGCAGAAGATAAAATATTAAAATCGTCAAGTAACTTTTTTAACATGTCCATATCTCTTTGACTGCTGACCACAGCAATCAAATCATCAGCATAAGCTGACAAATTAATATTACAATTAAAAGCAGGTATATGTAGACCATGCAAATGAACTCTTATCTGTTGCAATAGTGGCTCTATAGCTAGTGAATAGAGCATTCCTGACAATGAGCATCCTTGCCTGATACCTCTACCAACTTTGAAAGGAGTGCATAAGACACCGTTCACCTTCAAGACACTCTTGACATCAGTGTACAGTATCTTAATCATTTCTACAAAATCTTGGCAAAAACCAAAAGCTCCTAAAGTTTTCCAAAAGTAATTATGTTTAATACGATCAAAAGTTTCTCTTGATCTAAAGAGATCAAGGCACAGTCTAAATTAAACAACTTGGAGACATCCAAAATATCCCGCACTAAAGAAATATTATCGAAAATTGACCTACCAGGTATGCAGTAGCTCTGGTCTGGATGAATCACTTGCTCCATTATTCCTGTTAATCTATTTGCCAGTGTTTTAGAGAGCAATTTGTAATCTGTGCAGATAAGTGACACAGGACGCTAATTTTTAATATCCGTCAGGTCTCCTTTTTTTGGGAGGAGTGTAAGGACAGCCCTACGGCAGCTTAATGGCAGCCGCCCTCCGGCCAAGCTTTCATTGAGCACCAAGAGCAAATCCTCCCCAAACCCTGTCCTGAAAGACTTAGAAAAGTCTACTGGGAGACCATCAATGCCAGGAGCCTTTCCAGCCTCCATGCCCTGAAGGGCCTTATACAACTCATCTAGGCTCAAAGCCTTATCGAGTTTCTCATTGGCTTCCTCAGACACCTGTGGCAAGTTTTCAAGAAAGACATTTTCAATGCCAGGCTCTGCACCATATTCACAACTGTACAGCCTTTCATAAAAAACAAACTGCTCTCTTTCTAATATCAATAGGATCACATAGTAAAGTGCCAAAATCAGAACGCAGTTCATGAATAAAACGTTTCTGTCCATTTTTTTTTTTTTTTTTTCAAGATTAAAGAAAATTTAGTTGGAGCATCCATCTGGTCAATATTTAGAAAACGAGACCGACCAGAGCTCCTTGCACCTTAACCCCTAAAAGATCACTAAGCTGAGTTTTTTTTTTTTTTCAATGAAAGAGCTTCTAACACATTATCCCCCTCTGTTGATTCAGCTAACTCTTGAAATTTGACTATCGGTGTCTCCAGGGTTTTCATGTATCTTGATAACTGTACAGTGATATTCCGAGTGTATTGTTGACAGAATTGTTTAATTTGCACTTTACCAAAATCCCACCACTGCCTTAAGGTTTGAAAAGAATTCTTTTGTAGCTCTAAAAGATCCCCAGAAGTACTCAAATGTGTCTTTAAAATTTTTGTCATTAAGTAACGCACTATTGAAATGCCAATAAGCACTACTTGGTTTAATTGAACTTTAAACAAAAGAACAGCACACCATACTATGATCAGAAAAAACTAACAGGGACAATAAAGCACTTGCTAAAAATGATGCATGACAACATAAAACCTATCCAATCTGGCTAAAGATAAAACACTGTCACGGGTGTGAGAGCATGTATATTGTCTTAGATTACCATTAAAATATCTCCATATATCACACAATTCATGTGATTTAATTACTTGAATAAGTCTCTTATGGGAGGTGGTATGGGGTTCAGTGTGATTTCGATAAAGATTTTCCTCTGTGCAATTAAAATCACCTCCCAAAAACAAGAACTCTTCACTATTACAATTCTGTAGAGTTGAATTCAGGGTATCTAAAAACAACATTCTTTCAACCCCCAAGGTAGGAATGTAGATACAGGAAAAAAAACAAAACAAAACAAAAAAAAAAAACAAAACAAAACAAAAACAAAACAAAACAAAAAAAAAAAAAAAAAAAAGAAAACACACACACAAAAAAAACAAAGACATGAGCTTCAAAAAGAGCTCTAACTTTTAAAAGTCTGCCCTTTACAAAATCTTTCATATCATAAGAAACTGGCTTAAAGCTTTTTGAAAATAAAACAGCAACTCCTCCGCTGACAGCGGTGTTAAGTTAGAGATGCCGTCCCATTCCCTAGACCAATCTGAAGCATTCTTAAAATCACTGTGAGTTTCTTGAAGAAAAATAGCATCTAATTTCTTTTGTTTAAACATTTCATATAATAGAACTCTTTTTCTCACATCTCTTGCTCTATTTACATTCACTGAAGCAACATTAACCTCACCCATAAAAGGATAAGAGAGAGAAAAAAAAACTGCACTGCAATCCATTGAATCAGTTCTTTTCACCACCATCATTGCTTAACTCAAGTTTTCTCACCAGTTTGTCTGAGGTCAGGAAAATATTAATTTACTCTTACTCCTCTTTAAGAAACAATTTAATATCGTTCACTTCATAAGTGCGACACACACATTCACTTTGTGAAAAAGAGACGCTAGAATCTGATTCATTGCCACTCTCAGAATCACCCTGGCCTTCACATTCAGCTATAGCAGTTTTCTTTGCAAGCCTCAAATCACCAGTATTATCACTTTTCTTTCGTTTTAAGGGTACTTTAAACCGTGTCTGTTCTGCCTCCATGTCAATGCCATTACTCTCACGTATTTCACCATCAATCAAACCCATAGGGCCATTGTCATCAGTTTTTTTGTTAAAAGATTCTGTTTCAAATATCTCAGAATGAGCCTGATTTACCGCTTGCAGATCCCCTGCAACCAGCTCAGGCTCAGCGCGCTCCAATGCAATCCTCTCAGTCTCAGTCCGAACCTCTACGGTCGGCCCTGCACGGACTACCAAGGATTGAGTTGTTGCCGGTAAAACATTTGCGGCGTTCAAATTACTGGCGTCTCTTTTTTTCCGGGACAATCACGGACTAAATGCCCCACTTCTCTGCAGCCAAAGCACTTGATCTTTCCTGTTGTTGCAAACACAACATAGTCAAAATCATCTATACGAAATTTAAACGTGAGGTCCAGCTCAGCATCATCTTTTACAATCATATACATGTTTCAGCAAAGGAGAATCACTCCCAATCGGGATATTTTTTTTATTTTATTTGTTTTAAATTGGGGAAACCAACTTGCCATGACGGAAAAGGGACTGTGCTTATAATTCATCACTGATAAAAGGAGGGACATTAGACAGCATTACCTTTTTAGATGGCATTGATAGAGGAAGAACAGGTGTAAATAAACCATCAATATGATCCCTTGCTCAACTAGCTCATTTGCTTTGTCTACAGTGTTTAGAAAAATTACAGTTGCATTATTCATTTTTGATGCTGACAAAATGCAATCATGGACCACCGCCTCTTCTACAGCCATACAACATTCCTCTACGCTCACCACGGACGCCACCTTCACTGCGTGACGCCGCGTGAGTGCAGTAAGCACCTGTGAATCCGTGGCGTCATGCTTCTGTTAGGGGATTAAATTATGTAAAATGTTTATTCATTTTATATGAATGTGTTTTGTTTTTATATGCTGCTTGGTGTATTTTGTTTTGAAAAGTGTCTAATAGATTAATCACACCAGACTTTTGATGCGCTGGTTAAGACTGTTGCCCTTTAAGAGCGCACCATCGAGAAGCTCGTGGGAACGTTCCACTCACTTGTGTTCAGGCATCAGCGTGACTAGAACTCGTCTGTGGAGGTAAAGTGCGACGGAGTGTATGGCTCAGCCAATATCAGCGTGACGGCATATTTCCACTACAGCGTAGCGAGCTGAGCGTTTTCCATTTATTTCTATGGAAGCTGAGCTTAAACGCTTGTGCAATGCGTGTACGGTCAACTTTCATAGGAGTGAATGGAAAACGCTCGCGCCGCTCAGCTCGCTATGCTGTAGTTGAAATACGGCTTGAGTGTGCAGTGGCAACAACGGACGAACGGCGCGAGTGATTGTCGTGGAAGTGGCGACAACAGACGAATCGCCACGAGTGAGTGCCGTACGTGGCAGTGGTGATAACAGACGAAACGCTGCAAGCTGAATGAGAGTGAGTGCCACGGTAGTGGCTGCAACAGACAAGACGCGGAGCTTAAATAGAGGTGTAGTTTGGAGAGTGACCCGAGGTGCGGTGAGCAGGACCGGAAAAGAGTGTCACGTGTACAATCGGGATTTCAACGGGACGGGGTATCTGATGAGGTGCTAGGAGTACCTGTTGCAGTGGGACTAAACTGACTGTTGCTGCTGTCCAGAAAGACATTACACACAGACTGCTTAAAGACTGCTTACGGAGTGCCAATTTCTTTGTAAATCATTCCTTCTCTATGCTGCTTATACTTTGTTTTTATGAAAATAAAGTGGCATAAGGTGGCGTAGTCGGCTACTGGTTGGCTTAGAATTGTCTTTGAATTATATACCGCCTTGTGCGTCACACTTCCCCAAATAGGTAGCACACGGCCCGGAGCACCCTCCCCCCGAAACTAACTCTAAATGTTTCTAAGGGAAACGGGAAAGAAAAAAGGGAGAGCAAGAGGAAAGAAAACTTTTTTTAAAAAAAAAAAAAAGCTACGGCTCGGTAACCACAAGCTCACACTAACAATCAGGGACGCTCAGACTCGCTCCACCAACGCGCAGGAGAGAGAAAGAACAAAAATAACTCTCTCGGGAGAGTGGGCTATAACATATCTCAAAAACATTTGTGTCTATCTATCACTCACAGTCGATAACGTATGTAAACACCAGTATATTTATCGATATGTTTACCTTGCTATCGCACCAGTACCTCAGATGTCTATTGGTGACAGGCAGAAATCGTGATCACGTTAATTCAACATTGGGCTAATTATGAAGCACTTGTTTCCTCTATAGTGCGCTTGTCCATTCATGACACAGACAACAAGAACAACAACAAAACACTACCAAGTAACCTTACAACAACAAACTTAGTCGACGCGTTTCTGTACAACAGACTAGAATGTAAACGAAATGAATGTCGACGAGACAAAGGGCAGATCCCTCGGAGCGCTGCTGAGGTGTGGGCGAAAATAGAAATCCCGGAGTGGATTTACGGCAGCTGAGTTATTACATGCATTCAGCGCGGATTGAATTCCCACTTCGCACACATGAGTACTCTGCCTGCTGGAGTGGCTCATACGACCTGTTCACTTTCCCGTCAGTGTGTGTTGTTGTTGTTGTTGTTTTAATTTGGATTACAACGTACTTGATTGCCCTAGCTTCCGTAGGAAAGCTCCTGAGTTTTTCTTTTACTTGTAACTATCGACAAAACTGATCGCGGTTAAAGCAGAAGAACAGTATGCTTTTTTGAACCAGAATCTCTATTTATTTTCTGAGGGGAAAAGTTGTGAAAATGAAGCCTTTCTTTAAATCGCTTGCAGGGATCTTGTTTTTACTCGACCACGGTAAGAGTTTTGTTTCAACTACTTTTCCGAACTCTTAATTTTTGTGACCGCAGGTGCTGTAGTGACTATAATGATTAGGATATTGCAACAGCAGCGCCCACCACAGCCACAAAATTCCGTAACGGTTGTTAACAAAAAGGAACCTCACGCAGTTGAAATGCAGACCAGGGGTGCGTTTTCCGAAAGCAACAAGCTTATGCATGCAAAACGCAGTTTCACCAATGTTTAAAAAAAAAAACATTATGAAAAACATGACAAGTACAGAAATAAGAAAATGTATATTCCAATTTCAGGAAAAAAATATTTATCTCTACACAGGATTAACGATCTACTGTGTTAATTCATTTAAATTAATTTCAAACTCTTTTAAATTAGTTTAATATTTTTTTTTAAAAAATCAACTACAGTTTAAGCAACAGCAAGCAACAATTTGATTAACAAATTATTAATTCAGTTATTCAAGTTCTATTCATATTGGGGCTTCTCAGGGAACAAACACTGTTTGCAGGTGAGAGACCCATCATTGTCTGTCATGCCATTATCTTCTGCACGTTTCATGGTACCAGTGGCTGCAAACTGCACAGGTATTAGCCTTTGTCATTAGATTTATAAAGTCACTAAATTCATATTTCCCCCATTAAAATGACTGTCTGTGGAATCACCACAATGAAGTCATGTGAATTCCTGTTGACTAAATTTTGTTGAGGTGTCCCAGATAACCCAATGTCCTAGATTCTCTGAATTCACCTTATAGAACTTGTGGAATGTTGGAAAGAAAAAAAAAATCTGATATGTAGTAAAACATTTTCACAGCAATATTGTAGCAGTGTTGTATTGTTTGGTTTATTTATTTATTTATTATTTTTTTTTCTTCAGTTGCATTTGGTGTTGGATCAGATGAAGTGTTGGTGTCTGTGATGGAGGAGGATTCGGTCATTTTTCACACCGGTGTTGTAACAAACCAGCAAGAGGATATTAAATGGTATTTCAACACCACTCGCATCGCTCAAATCAATGGCCAATTCAGTTTTATCTGTGCAGATGTTCAGTGTAACAAAGGTACTGAGAGATTCAGAGACAGACTGAAACTGGATCATCAAACTGGATCTCTGACCATCATGAACATCACAACCATGGACTCTGGAGTTTATGAACTGAAGATTATTAGCAGCAGCAGCAGCGGTGAAAAAATCTTCAATGTTAATGTCAATGGTGAGTCATTAAAGAATAATTTTGTTAAAATTTTGCAGTTGAGATCCAGATGACAATGTCTATTCTAATCAGACCATCAGATTATTATCAGTTTAAATAAGGATTCAAAATAAAAGTAGCATGTAAAAAATAAGAAAACCATGCAAGAAAGGGCTTGTTGCTTTTATCTTCATATTGTGAAGTCTGTTACTATTTTCAGCAGAAAGATCTTCCAGCAGATGTTGATTTGTATTTCAGGTTTTCCTGCTGCTGAACAAGAAGAAGTGAAAACAAACAAGGGAGAATCTTTCACTTTAGATTCTACTGAAATAAGTAAACCAAACGTTGTGATGACGTGGTATTTTAATGACGCTCTCATCGCTCAAATTCCTGGTGATTCCAATAAAACCTGTACAGATGTTCAGTGTAAAAAGACTGATAAGAGATTAAGAGACAGACTGAAGGTGAATCAGACTGGATCTCTTACCATCAAAGATACCAGAATCACAGACTCTGGACTTTATAAACTACAGATCAACATCAGCGACAGCAGCTTCAGCATCACCAGAGTGAAGAGATTCAGTGTTACTGTCACTGGTGAGTATAATTCAGTCATTCAAAGCATTTCCTGTTTGGTTATAGACCACAACTCAAGACTAATGTTAGTAACATGCAGGATAATATCAGTTGAACAGTGTTTCCTGTTGAATACGGTTTCCTTCTGATTTTTAATGTTTAACCGCTGTTGCTAAAAACAGCAGACAGCCCCATTTATTGGTTAAATCATTATCTTGATTTAAATTTTAAGATTAAGATATTTCAATATCTCAACCATGTTTGATCAAAGTATAAAGGTGTAAATGTCAAAGATATTGTTAAATTCTGGTTAGATTATCACTCACTCTGTAGTAATAATGACTGTCTTTACCTGTTCCGGATTCAGGTTTGTCTTCAGCTGCTGGTGTAATTGGTGCTGTGTTTGTTTTGCTGGTGGTTGCGGCTCTAATTGCTGGTGTGTTTTGTTGTCGCCTCAAAAGATATAAACCAGCAGCACAGAATGTAAGTGTTTCATACAGCTGATGCTTTCAATACAGTGGATTCTATAATTATGTAGGGTATAACATAAATGATAAAAAAAATATCGTAACTCCCACATACAGGGTTCCCACCAGGGGTGGATTGGCCATCTGGCAATTCTGGCAAATGCCAGAAGGGCCGGACCATTTTTTAAATGTGGGCCGGTCAGTTTTTTATTTATTTATTTTTTTTTTAAATATATATTGTTTTTACATGCAGGCAGCTTTTATCTCTTGCAAGATGTGAATATTATGATGATGATGATAATAATAGTAGTAATAATAATAATAATAATAAATGTTAAGCATTTGGCCCAATCGGCGACGGCCGGCTGGTTTCGAGATGGGCCGACCCAATCAGAGGTTACGCGGACGTAATCAAAATCTGGCAAGAATGTCAAACAGTAAGTGCAACACAAGCTAATTGTCAGAGATGGACCTTAAAAAAAGGAAAGGCGGTGCCGAAAAGCTCAGAGAAAGCAAAAAAAAAGGGCTCTAAAATCAGACGCTGCCAAATGCATAAAATTAACTGAAATATTCTCGAAAGGTTTAAATTCGGCTGCTGCATCGGAGGACAGTAGTGCGGTAGAGGAGGTAAGAAGAAAACAGAAAATATACTTCTAAGTCATTATACTAAAATATACTAAGTAATTTTCATGCCATTCACGCTACTTCTGACAGTTTTTGACAGTAACCTACACTGTGTTTAACAGTTGTAAACTTAGCGTAGAACTCCCGTACATTTTAAAATGTCATTATCAGCAGATAACGTGGGATTTAGGGTATACAGACTGCTGTATGCTACTAGCAATATAGTCTAACATGCAAAAGAAGCATGGACACAATGACAGTCAGGCAAGAGTGAGGAACAAGTATAATCACAGACAGCCATACAAACATATTAAAATTGCAGAGTTACAGAGTTAAAATGGATGAGAAGATGTAGAATCAGACACACAATGTGTACAATGTCAACATAGAAACAAGGAGAAGCCAACATATAGACAGTGGGAATAAAGAACAACACTGCAGAGAATGACATATATAGTTATTTGTGAATAAAAGTATGCTGAAGTGTTGCTAGTGCTGCATGTCCATTTGTGTGTAAAGGTGTGTGTGTGTGTGTGTGTGTGATACACATTCACAGGTTACTCCTATCATAAGTAACTGCAGACAAACAGCATAAACAGACAGCACACATATGGTACTGCTTATATTATTTCACCATCTGTACACCAATATAAGTAGTGAATGTGCGTGTCCGTGGTTGGGGCTGTGTCGGTGTGGTGATGTGGGCTGGTGTGGCTACAGTGCCAGGGCTGAATTTTTGTCCCAGTCTGCCCCTGGTTCCCACGCTTCTTGAAAGTACTTGAAAGTACTTGACTATCAGACACATGGATTCAAATAAAAAACACAATTTGTTGAGTCAGCTTAAAATAATTTTTACCCTGCTGCCTTAAAATTTTAAGTTCTGTCAACTAAAATAAGTTTAGTCAGCTTGAAATGTTAAGTTGTACTAAGTAACAACTTAGATATTTGTGTTTGCTAAGCTTAACTGATGGGTAAGTATCCCGCTGCCTTAAAATATTAAGTAGATTCAACTCAAATATCTAAGTTGTCACTTAGTATAATTTAACATTTAACATTTAACATTGAATAAACTTTTTTGAGTTGACTGAACTTAAAATTAAGGCAGCAAGGTTACAAATTATTTTAAGCTGACTCAAGAGAATCGGATCACCAAACAATTACGCGATAAATCTCAGACTGTAACGCCACGCCAGCAGAGGGAGCCCTCACCCACTGACTGACTGTTGCTGCTCCCTCTGCTGCTTCACTGGTAACTTCCTGTTTGGTGGCAATATAAGGAGGCCATTTTCAAGCAGGAAGTTGTGAAGTATTGTTTTGCTATTGCGGACTCTACCAAGCGTTGTATCCCTGTTTTCATTGCTCTGTTTTGTATTTGCCACGGTTTTGTTTTATAGTCATAGTTTTTGTCTTTGTTTTCTACTATAGTTTTGCCCAGTTCACTGCCATAGTTTTGTCTTGTTTCATAGCCTTGTTTATTTGTCACTTTGGACTGCTCTCTCCGGTTTTTTGACATTCTGCCCGTTTTGTGGATTACTCTATTGTTTTGCCTTGGATGTACTGTTTGTTTGGATATTGACCCTGCCTGTTTGACTACGATCTGGATAATAAAGCTCGCAACTGGATCTTACACGCTTCTTACGAGTCTGCATTACACAGACATATCCGGACAGGATTAGATTTATCAGATTACTTCAGAGGAGTTAGCCGAGAAGCAGTAATTATCTGATTCACGAACAAATGTAAAACAATTCGTTAGTGAACTGGGCCGCACTTTGTGTTTTTGACTCAAAAAGAACCGGTTCATAAGAGTCATTTACTAATGAAGTCGAATACGTTGACGCGCTGTGTGCGCGTGCAACCATCATGCACATTTTTTTGAAAGACATATTTTTTGCTATTATTTTCCTTCATGCTGCGGCTGAAACTTAGCACTTCAAACACTGCTTACATTTATATTTTATTCTGTGATCATTCTGGGGTGGCAGGTGGGGTGGCACAGCTTTTTCGTAGGGTGGCACCCCGGTAGATCCGCCCCTGGTGCTGAGGGGAGCTTCAAAGGTTTCTGACGTACTTACAACGTGTTTTTGCAGTTGTGAGTAATGTAGCACAGACGTATGTTAATTCCTTGATCATAACTACGTTTACATGCACATTTTTTGGTATTGTTATGCTCCTTTTCATAATCTTGATTTTGTTTTAGGGGTTTACTAGAACATGCTTTCATGCTTGGTGGTTCGAAAAACATTATTTTTCACATAATTTACATTATTACAATACCTTTCTCCCAGCCTGGCACAAAAGACCATTAGTTTTAATGGTTTTAATGAAGGCCAGCTTTCCGAAAAAAATGAAATGTGTTATGATTGCTTAGCTTTCCCAGTGCGTTGTGATTGGCGAACAGCCTAGACGGTGTTTCAGTACTGCTATGCCCCTTATCAAAGCAGTTAGTGCAAGATAGATTAACAGTGAATCTTATGTTTTAAATATAGATATTTTTCTTACAAAAACGCATGGATTCACTACGGGAGTGCCCCGGGAGCCATGTGAGGCACTTTTTATTATGGATGCATGCACTTTATTAGACTCCAATTGCATTCGTCTGAAAGAAGGAAGTCATATACACCTAGGATGCATGAAGGGTGAGTAAATAATTCGCTACAGTAGTTTTGAGTCCTATCCTCAGCCTGCGAGATCACGGATACATGATGTTATCATACTAATTTATTTAATTATTGTACATACTTAGTTTGTAAACCAGCTCCAGCATAAGGCTAAAACCAGCCTAACATGATCAAAGAACATCATCACTGATCAGCCTAGCCTAGTCTAGTGCAAGTTTATGCATTTTAAAAACACTTGCATTATAAGTGAAGCTATCTACACTGTATGATGAATAAATCTCTTACCACACACTGCATGCGTCTGTGGTGCGTTACGGCTCCGACGCAGCAACTGGAGTAGATTGCGGCTTCGGCAAGTGTTTTGACCCCCTGTACTGCACACGTCTGTGGTGCGTTACTGCTCTGCAGGGGCCACTCTAGTCAATGCTTGTGTTTATACTGGCCGCGCTAAAATTTGGCTAATCCCCCACCTCGTCCCTATCCAACAATTCGGCGGGATTTAATTTAATGATATTCTAATGAAACCGCGTTGTGACATCATTGCATGTGGAAAGCAAATGCTGTAGTCCAAAGGAGGCGTTCGTAGTAGTTCTTAAAAAGAGATTTTTTTAAAAAAACAAAAAAAAAAACAAAAACAAAATATCTCCCTTTGGAGTGGACTTTGAGATTGTAGACCTTTTTAATGCCCAAAGATACACACCACTCACTGACTAAAATTCAAAAAGTGAATTAATTCCAATTGATGAATCTGAACGTAATGTTTACATGAATGCTAAATAAAGTGATGGGGTTGATGTGCGCGTTTGTCACAAGCTTCAAATTGGAATTGTTTTTTTTTTTTTAACGTGCACGCTGCGCAAATATATTGTCTCCCATTGTTTGCACATAATACTTACTCTTCCACACTGCTTCTTTATTTATTTTTAACAGGAGAATTAATATTTATCCATTTCTGGATAAATATTACATATTCACATATACAGTCCTCTGTGAATGAGCTGCATTGATTACAATGGAAGATCGCGGTGAACGAAGGAGAGAGACAGATTTATTGATGAAGGGAGTTTGCAAATGATATTGATTTAATACAACAGTTCACTAAACAAGAAATCACTGTTAAGTGACTTGCATTGTCTGAACACTATTGCCTGATTTTGCTCTATTTCATCAACGAAAATTGTTTCAAACAAAGTAACAGCTGAGTTGCTGCACATCTCCGTTGTTTTGTTTAATGCTTTAATGGGCCTTTTTAAATGAATCTGATTCAATTACCCATTCATAAAGACAGTCACTTGCTTCGTTCCTGAATGAATCAGCCGTTCAAACTAATCAATTCAGTGATTGATTCAGTGATAAAATCAGTGACTTGCCGCCACCTACTGGCAGTTTTACTTTCATTTTAAATTATCTTTTCTGTTATTTAAATCATTTAATATTTCTATATTCACAATTTTATTTTATTTATAAAACACTAACCTCAACAAGAAGTTATGAATTTCATTGCACTCATGAGCCCACTGAGCCTCATTAAACCATATGGAAATACACTTACAAGCCACTTTTGTTTTCTTCTGTACCTCCTCTGTAGTACAATTTTTCTTATACTGATTTCATTTGATAAATGAAATTGGGAACTTATTCTTATTCTGCTTGTTTTTATTCGGTTGTAATAATAATAATAATAAACTTATAAATGTAATTGTTTTAATTTGACAAAAGATGACATACTTTTAGTAAAGTTAGAAAAATGCCATTGCAAAGGTAAAAGCAAAATTTCCTGTAAATCACTTCAAGGAGTCAAATATGATCTTGTAATGGAAAGGCTAATATTTTATCAGAATTTGATTATTGATTAGAAGGTGCTCCTGAAAAGAAAACTGAAGAGCCCTGTTTAACCATTTTTATTAATTTAAAAATTGAGAAATTCTTTCACATTTAAATATTTTACAAGAATTACAGTAAAAAAAAAACAGTTTGATGCAAGAATATATATTTTTAGCAATATTTGAGAAATTCAAAATTCCTTTGAATACGACTGCTCAAAATGGTCTAAATTTATGAAACCTACACATTCAAAACCTCGCTATTCTGAAATTTGTAAAGTAAATGTTAAGTGTAAATGAAATGTTAAGTACTGTAAAGAGGCCTTTCATGACGCTACATATGCTGGTGTGTGAATTTGATACGTGCTTGATATAGTCCTTGAAAGTCCTTGAATCTGGTGTTCATGAAAGATTGGGAACCCTGCACATAAACTAAATAATTTTATATTACTGTGCTACAGAAGATAAGTTTGATGCAGTTTTAGACACTTTTTAAAATATTGTGTAACTGACACATTAGTTACTTTTACCATTTGTGAATCTGTTTTCTTACAGGACAATGATCCAAAAGACATCGCTTTGAAGGACACGGGACATCCTTAAATCAGACTCAGGACGAGCCTAAAATCGATGTAACATTATTTATCATTTTGATACTTTCATTGAAAGGTACAATAAAGAGAATTAGAAAATGATGCAGAGAAGTGGATCAGCTGAAACTCTCTTTAGAGTCGCTGAGTTATGTGTTCAAGATTTCAATTAAAATTTTAGATTTAAATACAGATTTTTTTTTTTAAATGAATTAAATCAATGCAACACTAGCAGTAGCAACATCACTAGCAATAGATCAGCGAGTTCTTGATGTTTTTCAGTATATGCATTAGTAAAACTGCTAAACTGATGTAGACAGGGATAGTGAGCAATTACCGTTTTCTTATCCTTTGCACAGACATATTACTGCTAATCTGTTCTAACTTATTATTTTGTCCTGCCTGTTTACATCCTATTTTACCTGATAGAACTATTATTATAATAATAATAAAAATAGAATAAGAAAAGCTTTTTTGACACATTTTTTTTTTACTTTAATTTCACTAATTGTGACAGAGAGTCATTCTCTTTTACTTGGATACACACTACAAACAAAAACGAGGTATATATTGTGCATCAAAAGAGAGAAGCTCTCTGGTAAATGTTGTGTGTTGTATATACATACCTCTAATATACATATTCTAATATGACTGAAAGCAGTGCAGTCTTTTCAAATGCCTCCTCCTGCAACGGACCACCCCTTTAATGTTGAATTTGGACATAAGGGCAGTTGAGCAACCCCCCCACGCCACGCTGCAATTGGAGCGGTTTGCCATGCTCCGGTCCGCTTGTACCGAGGTATTAGACGGTGTTAAATACTCTAAAACGAAAGCAAAAGCAACTAAAAATCTGGCAAACGTGTTTTTGCAGCGCTGAGGAACGCAGATATATCTGCTGATTTTTTGAACACAATGGCCCGAAACGTTTTAGTTTGTCAGAGTTAATTCACCTCTGAAAGCGCCGGATCGGGTTTTTTCAAATGCAGTTTTCCGCGCTCGTGAATCATCTCATGACAAAGAATGTACTGGCCATCGGGACTACCGGGAGATTCCCGGTGGGCCGCGGTCTTTGTGGGCCGGTGGGTTAGGCATTTAGTTTTTAAATTATTTATAATCGTAATTCTGTTTGGAAGTTTATTGTTGTATAGTTGAAATCCCATGTTTGTGTCTTTCTAATTGGCCGCATAAAGCTGATGCGAACTGCGAGACTGACTGCTAAACTTACGATCAGCACACGTGACGCATTCGCTGAGCATTGGCCAATCAAAATCAAGTTCTAGTTTTTGAGCGGGTGCTGAGCAAGCAACTGCAGCGATTAGCCAAGTGAGCCGATGCCATGTACTGTGTGCAACGATAGTGAACATGATAAAACACAAAATATCAAAACGTAAAGGAGGAGCCGAGAAGTTGAGAGAGAAAAAAAGACAAGCACTTGAGGCAGAGGCCACCAAATGTGTTAAAATAAATCTGTTATTTGCTGGAAGGCCGGCAAAACACTTGAAGATGTCAGCAGGGCGGCCCGGACTGCTGAGGTGAGACGGACATTTAATAAACGTAGTGTTAATCAGAATCCACTCTCAAAGGTTTTTGGCTATTAAGGGATTTGCATATTGGTATTGTGATATTGATTTAATACAGCAGTTTCACGAACAAGAAGCTAATATTAAGTGACTTTGTCTAACTACACCACTATTGCCTGATTTTACTCTATTTCGTCAACTTCAAAGCTGAGCTCCTGCATCTCCACCCAAACAAAGCGTTATTTTGTTTATGAATGAACGTGAATTTATGAATGAATGTTATAGTAAGTCAATGATTCAGCTACACATTCATAAAGTCGCTTGTTTCGCTCCTGAATGATTCAGCCGTTCAAACGAATCAATTGAATGATTCATTGATAAAATCAGTGACTTGCCGCCACCTGGTGGCAGGTAAGTTAAAATATTTAAGTATAATTTTAATTATTTGAATCATTTTAATCAGTGTTTTTTATATGCAAATGTTTATATTTAAAACATTTATCTCACAACAGGTCCAAAGCAATTTGTGTAAATTAATATAAAAATATAAATAAATTAAAACTAATAAAATGAGCTTAAAAACCACTTCACAGGAGCATTTGGTAGCCTTCATGTTGATGGCAACAGAGAGGGACATCCTCTTCTCTCTGGACTCTGATGTGATCATTGACAAAGTTGCAGAGAAAAGTGAGCTGTTTACTAAGCTTCTTCTGTAGGCCCTTGTAGTGATGTTGAAATATAGTTGCCTCAAGCACCTCTTGAAATATAGTTACAGCTGAAATTTTGTACCCTAAGCATCAATATGTTTCATTAGAATAACAACCATACATCAATTTAGACCTTTCATTATTTACAATAAAACCTGATAAAACAATTAGCATTTTCTTATTTATTATTTTTCAATTCATTTTAATAGTAAATAAATTGTATTTATATTCTAATCAGCCATTTTACATGTATATTGAGTATAATGGAAACTGAATTAATACATATAGATACATACAGTGTGTGTGTGTGTGTGTGTGTGTGTGTGTATGTGTGCGCGCGTGCGTGCACCTGGTATTCATCATGTTATGGGGACCAAATGTCCCCACAAGGATAGTAATACCAGTAAATTTTGACCTTGTGGGGACATTTGTGAGGTCCCCATGAGGAAACAGGCTTATAAATCATGCACAATGAGTTTTTTTGAGAAAGTAAAAGTGTGCACAGTCTCCTGTGAGGGCTAGGTTTAGGTGTAGGGTAGGTGTAGGGTGATAGAAAATACGGTTTGTACAGTATAAAAACCATTACGCCTATGGAATGTCCCCATAAAACATGTAAACCCAACATGTGTGTGTGTGTGTGTGTGTGTGTGAGAACGTGGTGGGCCGGTGTGGATGATGTCCAGGGCTGTTTTTATGTCCCAGTCCAACCCTGCTCATGACTAACTAAGCGCAGACGCGATGCAAATAAGGGATTCATTGTGTAGTTTGGAGAACTTCATTGATTATAACAGAACTTGTGAGATCGCAATGAACTGAGATGAGTGGCGCTTTTACGTGATATTAAACTGAGCGAGTTTTGTGCACTTTCTAGACTATAATCCGTTCAGAATTTGTATGAAACGTTCGTTTTACACGGTGCAATGTTTCGGGATGACATCTGCATATTTATGATGGATTATATGCTGAAAGTGGCCAGCGGAAGACTGATCATAGTCATACTCAATTTTGCCTTCTTAAATCATCACGACTTGTATAAAATAAAATATCTATAGATATAAAACAGTTCAAGTATAAAACAATGTTAGTTTAAACATTAAACCTAGATAAATGTGTGCTATTAGGCGCATATGTCATTTGTGCGGAGAGTGCAGTGTGCGCCAGTGTGATATATTGAATAGTGAATATTAGTTATGTTTATGTGATAAATTTCCTTTGAATCCATTATAAAGTTATTGCTGGTGTGTGAATTTGATACGTGCTTGATATAGTCCTTGAAAGTCCTTGAATCTGGTGTTCATGAAAGATTGGGAACCCTGCACATAAACTAAATAATTTTATATTACTGTGCTACAGAAGATAAGTTTGATGCAGTTTTAGACACTTTTTAAAATATTGTGTAACTGACACATTAGTTACTTTTACCATTTGTGAATCTGTTTTCTTACAGGACAATGATCCAAAAGACATCGCTTTGAAGGACACGGGACATCCTTAAATCAGACTCAGGACGAGCCTAAAATCGATGTAACATTATTTATCATTTTGATACTTTCATTGAAAGGTACAATAAAGAGAATTAGAAAATGATGCAGAGAAGTGGATCAGCTGAAACTCTCTTTAGAGTCGCTGAGTTATGTGTTCAAGATTTCAATTAAAATTTTAGATTTAAATACAGATTTTTTTTTTTAAATGAATTAAATCAATGCAACACTAGCAGTAGCAACATCACTAGCAATAGATCAGCGAGTTCTTGATGTTTTTCAGTATATGCATTAGTAAAACTGCTAAACTGATGTAGACAGGGATAGTGAGCAATTACCGTTTTCTTATCCTTTGCACAGACATATTACTGCTAATCTGTTCTAACTTATTATTTTGTCCTGCCTGTTTACATCCTATTTTACCTGATAGAACTATTATTATAATAATAATAAAAATAGAATAAGAAAAGCTTTTTTGACACATTTTTTTTTTACTTTAATTTCACTAATTGTGACAGAGAGTCATTCTCTTTTACTTGGATACACACTACAAACAAAAACGAGGTATATATTGTGCATCAAAAGAGAGAAGCTCTCTGGTAAATGTTGTGTGTTGTATATACATACCTCTAATATACATATTCTAATATGACTGAAAGCAGTGCAGTCTTTTCAAATGCCTCCTCCTGCAACGGACCACCCCTTTAATGTTGAATTTGGACATAAGGGCAGTTGAGCAACCCCCCCACGCCACGCTGCAATTGGAGCGGTTTGCCATGCTCCGGTCCGCTTGTACCGAGGTATTAGACGGTGTTAAATACTCTAAAACGAAAGCAAAAGCAACTAAAAATCTGGCAAACGTGTTTTTGCAGCGCTGAGGAACGCAGATATATCTGCTGATTTTTTGAACACAATGGCCCGAAACGTTTTAGTTTGTCAGAGTTAATTCACCTCTGAAAGCGCCGGATCGGGTTTTTTCAAATGCAGTTTTCCGCGCTCGTGAATCATCTCATGACAAAGAATGTACTGGCCATCGGGACTACCGGGAGATTCCCGGTGGGCCGCGGTCTTTGTGGGCCGGTGGGTTAGGCATTTAGTTTTTAAATTATTTATAATCGTAATTCTGTTTGGAAGTTTATTGTTGTATAGTTGAAATCCCATGTTTGTGTCTTTCTAATTGGCCGCATAAAGCTGATGCGAACTGCCAGACTGACTGCTAAACTTACGATCAGCACACGTGACGCATTCGCTGAGCATTGGCCAATCAAAATCAAGTTCAAGTTTTTGAGCGGGTGCTGAGCAAGCAACTGCAGCGATTAGCCAAGTGAGCCGATGCCATGTACTGTGTGCAACGATAGTGAACATGATAAAACACAAAATATCAAAACGTAAAGGAGGAGCCGAGAAGTTGAGAGAGAAAAAAAGACAAGCACTTGAGGCAGAGGCCACCAAATGTGTTAAAATAAATCTGTTATTTGCTGGAAGGCCGGCAAAACACTTGAAGATGTCAGCAGGGCGGCCCGGACTGCTGAGGTGAGACGGACATTTAATAAACGTAGTGTTAATCAGAATCCACTCTCAAAGGTTTTTGGCTATTAAGGGATTTGCATATTGGTATTGTGATATTGATTTAATACAGCAGTTTCACGAACAAGAAGCTAATATTAAGTGACTTTGTCTAACTACACCACTATTGCCTGATTTTACTCTATTTCGTCAACTTCAAAGCTGAGCTCCTGCATCTCCACCCAAACAAAGCGGTATTTTGTTTATGAATGAACGTGAATTTATGAATGAATGTTATAGTAAGTCAATGATTCAGCTACACATTCATAAAGTCGCTTGTTTCGCTCCTGAATGATTCAGCCGTTCAAACGAATCAATTGAATGATTCATTGATAAAATCAGTGACTTGCCGCCACCTGGTGGCAGGTAAGTTAAAATATTTAAGTATAATTTTAATTATTTGAATCATTTTAATCAGTGTTTTTATATGCAAATGTTTATATTTAAAACATTTATCTCACAACAGGTCCAAAGCAATTTGTGTAAATTAATATAAAAATATAAATAAATTAAAACTAATAAAATGAGCTTAAAAACCACTTCACATGAGCATTTGGAAGCCTTCATGTTGATGGCAACAGAGAGGGACATCCTCTTCTCTCTGGACTCTGATGTGATCATTGACAAAGTTGCAGAGAAAAGTGAGCTGTTTACTAAGCTTCTTCTGTAGGCCCTTGTAGTGATGTTGAAATATAGTTGCCTCAAGCACCTCTTGAAATATAGTTACAGCTGAAATTTTGTACCCTAAGCATCAATATGTTTCATTAGAATAACAACCATACATCAATTAAGACCTTTCATTATTTACAATAAAACCTGATAAAACAATTAGCATTTTCTTATTTAATATTTTTCAATTCATTTTAATAGTAAATAAATTGTATTTATATTCTAATCAGCCATTTTACATGTATATTGAGTATAATGGAAACTGAATTAATACATATAGATACATACAGTGTGTGTGTGTGTGTGTGTGTGTGTGTGTATGTGTGCGCGCGTGCGTGCACCTGGTATTCATCATGTTATGGGGACCAAATGTCCCCACAAGGATAGTAATACCAGTAAATTTTGACCTTGTGGGGACATTTGTGAGGTCCCCATGAGGAAACAGGCTTATAAATCATGCACAATGAGTTTTTTTGAGAAAGTAAAAGTGTGCACAGTCTCCTGTGAGGGCTAGGTTTAGGTGTAGGGTAGGTGTAGGGTGATAGAAAATACGGTTTGTACAGTATAAAAACCATTACGCCTATGGAATGTCCCCATAAAACATGTAAACCCAACATGTGTGTGTGTGTGTGTGTGTGTGTGAGAACGTGGTGGGCCGGTGTGGATGATGTCCAGGGCTGTTTTTATGTCCCAGTCCAACCCTGCTCATGACTAACTAAGCGCAGACGCGATGCAAATAAGGGATTCATTGTGTAGTTTGGAGAACTTCATTGATTATAACAGAACTTGTGAGATCGCAATGAACTGAGATGAGTGGCGCTTTTACGTGATATTAAACTGAGCGAGTTTTGTGCACTTTCTAGACTATAATCCGTTCAGAATTTGTATGAAACGTTCGTTTTACACGGTGCAATGTTTCGGGATGACATCTGCATATTTATGATGGATTATATGCTGAAAGTGGCCAGCGGAAGACTGATCATAGTCATACTCAATTTTGCCTTCTTAAATCATCACGACTTGTATAAAATAAAATATCTATAGATATAAAACAGTTCAAGTATAAAACAATGTTAGTTTAAACATTAAACCTAGATAAATGTGTGCTATTAGGCGCATATGTCATTTGTGCGGAGAGTGCAGTGTGCGCCAGTGTGATATATTGAATAGTGAATATTAGTTATGTTTATGTGATAAATTTCCTTTGAATCCATTATAAAGTTATTTTTCTAATATTGCTAAATAGTGTTTAATTTCCTATTTGTGCTTAAAAAGTGTATCTATCAAATTTATTATTTTCGCTTGGCATGCCTGCGTCATGACGTCATCGCACACTTCATTAGGTGGCGCGCCCATGATGTGCTTCATTCAGACTAAATACGCCATTAATGAAGCCATCACTGTAACGCTCCTTTTTTCTTATTGTTCTTTATTCATCTCTTATACTTATTTTCATACTTCTTCTCATACTTCAAAACAAGATGCACAAAACCTATTTACTGTTAAAAGCAGTTCGCTTTGTCATGGGTCTAGTAGGCCTGCGCAATTAACGCGATAGTCGCGCTATCTGATGAATGGTCAGTATGTCGATGTTATGTGAGTGTATAAAAGTTTATGAAGTTGTTGAGGTTGATGAGTTATCTTAATTGGCACATTTAGGTCGATTTAGCCCCTTTGTGCCTGGGTTTATGCATTGCGTTTACCTTAATTAATCTGGTTTGTGTCTTCATCCTATGAAATGTATCAGATAAGAGGGACTGAACAGCGTTTAAAAATGAACATGTGACTAACATCCCAGTTGTATTCTTGTATCATCAGTTTAATTCTTATGTGTGCTTATGTGTAGGTTGAGTATCTTAAAAAAAACATGATTTATTGTCACTATGTCAGCTGAAAATGACACAAGTCCTTTTTTTTTTTAGAGCATGTGAATTGTGTAGAGAGAGCTTGTTAGCATGTTGATTATATTTCTTATTTCTTCTGTTAGAATGGAAAGTGGTTGAAGTCACTCATGTTTGCATTCAGTCATTACTGGGAAAGAGTGATACATGTGTAGATGTTGTAATTTGCTGAGCTTTTGTTATATGCATATGCTTTTATTCATTCAGAGTAAATATGCCATTAATGAAGCCATCACTGTAACGCTCCTTTTTTTCTTATTGTTCTTTATTCATCTCTTATACTTCTTTTCAAATCAAAATCAAGTCACCTTTATTTATATACCGCCTTTAACAATACAGAATTGTGACAAGGCAGCTGTACAGTATTAAATAGGAAATAGTACATCAACAATGCCAAGGGCAACAGTAAACACTCAATTTTCAGGTAAAGGTAGTTAATCAAATACAACAAAATAAAATACAATATTGTGTGAAGATAAAGTGTCCCCAACTAAGCAAGCCAGAGGCGACAGCAGCAAGGAACCAAAACTCCATCGGTGACAAATGGAGAAAAAAAAACCTTGGGAGAGCAGGCTCAGTCGGGGGGCCAGTTCTCCTCTGGCCAGACACAGAGGACTCACCAGGTCCCGTGGTCTTGTGCCGACAGCCGTCTAGGTGACGAGGTCTTCACTGGGGATCTGTCTCTGGGGCTCATCTAGTCGATGTGGTCTCCGCTGACATTCAGTGCTGTAGAGGTCGTCTCTAGGTGCTGATCCACCGTCTGGGCTGGGTACGGACTGGATCCGGAGGACTGCAATGACCATCTGATCTGGATACGGACTGGATCTGGTGGTTACGGTGACCTCGGAATACGAAAGAAACAGACTAATATTAGCGTACATGCCATTCTTCTGACGATGCACTAAGTACATCAGGTGTTATGGGAAGTGTTCCCGGTTCCGGTTGACCTTTTCATAATTCTTCTCAGGAGTACTACACCAGCACGATCACTTGCATTTTTTTTTTTTTTTTCAGTGGAAACCATTTTAAATACTCTGTCATTTATGCTGATAAAATAAAGAATAATATATTACTCCAAATTGTAAAGGGTCTACTTTTATTTGTGTTCACTCACAATATCAACAAAACGCAAACGGTATAAAATAAAGAAAACAAACGTGATGCGCTTTCTGTTGTCTCAGGAGCGCTTCACAAAAATGAACCTAAACTCAGCGAATACATACCTCACAGACATGATACATATCTGTAGAAAGCTTTAAATTATAACTTAACGAAACAAAGCAAATCAAACAAAAAAACTCTTTCATTATGTAATCTGTAAAGATGCATTTCTCTTTAAAAGCGCATCTAAAGAGGAGATGGCGAGTCAGGATCGGCAACTTAATCCTTGCGACACTGACTCAGAAAACACTAGTTTATTAATGATTAATTAAAAAAAAATCTCCTTACTATTCCTAAACGCCTTCCGAGCCGGTCTCGAAAGTGAAAGCAAAGGTATAGCCTCGTGTTGTTTCCACCAGTGCGTTTTTTTTTCATCACCATATTTGGTGGATGTCTAAAATATAAAAATAAGAAGAAGCCTAAAACAGGACCGAAGACCGTCCCGCGTCTGAACTATAACGTGCAAATTGGTCATAAGGCTTTTATAAACATCTTATGGTGTGCATGTGTGTGAGAATTAAGTTTTGGTTTGGCAAATCATAATTCTACAAAATGGCAAAACTTTGACAATCAAAATTAGTATGTCATCATTAAACTTGTATAACTTAAACATCATCACTTGGACTTAGTATGTCATAATGTCAATGTTTATATCATAATGATGATTTTTAAAGTCATTTTTGACTTCCATATTATTATTACTTAAATGTCAATTTCAACTAACATAATTTCCATTTTTCAAAACACAAGGCACACACCCTGATCTACATCTGACTCTCTTCTGAAATTATACAAATCCACTCAACAAATGAACAATAAAATATCTTACCGATTCCTGTGTAGAATGTCGTCTCAGTGTGATCTAATCTGTACAAGTCTCAACTGTTTCAACAATAATATGCATTAAAACAAATAAACTTAATCGTAGACAACTAGATGTGTTTTATTTATTTATTTATTTTATTTTTTTTTTTTTTGTTTTTTTGTTTTTTTGTTTTCCCACAACATATGTATTATCATTAGGGCTTTCAAACTCAAAGTGATAAATTTCGCAGAGGAATCCCGAAGCCATTAATAGTTAAAACCGAATCACTGTCTTGAGATTTCAGCCAAGTCTCTGTAAAGGCCAAAATACAGGCCTCTCTGTAGGCATGGTGAACATGTACAGTGGCTTGCAGTTCATCAATTTTGTTCCTTAGAGACTGCACGTTTGCCATTACCATAGTGGGCAAGGGAATCCTTCTGAGACGCTGTTTCCTCAGTCTCTGGCGCACACCACCCTTCTTTCCTCTCTTCCGCGGTTTCCAAGTTTTTGATTCATCATTGTTACTAGTAACGCTTTCCATAAAGCCGCCATCGTTCCGAAAATATTGCAATCTTATGTAATCCACCGGATATCGAACATAATAAGGCCGATGCCATTAAAGCAAGAATTCGCGGCTATACTGGAGCTTTACGGTAGATCTCACAGGTGTTACATGAAGGCATAGGATAAGCAGTGCAATCCACGTTGTAATTATAACCAACAACTCCATCTTCGCATTCCGTAGGAGTATGGCTTATCAATTTACGTTTTAACTACAACTTTTCCAAACTGACAAACGCACAATAACATTAAAACAAAAAACAAGACGCACAAACGTTCACACGTGCTTACAAACTCAGCTGCTAGTCGCCGCATGCGCAGCGCCTCCCCGTCATGTAGATTTCTGTTACAGTGCTCATTAACCTTCACCATGCAACCAACGCTGTATCCTACCGACCAATCTAAAATTGCTTTCATCATTTCTCTACTCTCAGGTTCAGCTTTACAATGGGCAGAAACTCTTTGGCTCCAAACCGGGCCGGCCACGCAAACCATCCAGTCATTCATCACACATTTTAAAGAGGTTTTCGGTCAGTCTAACTCGGCCATCTCAGCGGGAGAACAACTATACCATCTCAAGCAAGGTACTATGTCCATTCATGAATATTCTCTAAAATTCAGAACATTGGCCGCTGCAAGTGGATGGAACGAGAGATCGCTATTGACCACCTATCGGCTAGGTTTGGAGCCCAAACTTCGCTTGCAACTGGCAGCCCTTGATGATCATATAGGACTGGAAAAATTCATCCAACACTCCATCCGATGTTCTGATCGCATGACGACATATCTCTCAGAAGAAACCGTACTGCTCCGTCGACCAGAGCAGAATTCCCCTCCAGAACCAGCCACCGAACCCATGATCCTCGACTCTGGGAAACTGTCATCTACTGAGTGGCAGAGGAGGCTGACCCGGGGTCTCTGTTTATATTGCGGGGGCAGTGGCCACATGAAATTGAACTGTCCCTCACGACCAAGACGAACCTGGGTGAGTGTTCTTCAGTCTGAAATGGAAAAATTGCTTCCACTGACCACTAATGTTATAGTAACTACGGTCTTGAATTCTGTTACAGTCACAGCCCTCATCGACTCCGGGTCAGCTGGTAACTTCATCTCGGGAACCCTCTGCCGCCAGCTCAAGCTCCGCACTTTCGCCACGTCTACCAAGTACCAGATTCACTCCATAACTGGGGAATTACTCTCTCGGAAACAAGTACAACGTCAATGTGACTTCATTCTACTTCAACTTGGATTACTGCACAAGGAGCAAATTCAGCTGCTGGTTCTGGAGGGCGCCACTGTTGACATCATCTTAGGGCGCCCGTGGCTGGTGAAGCATAATCTCATAATCTCTTGGGGCACAGGAGAAGTATTAAGATGGGTTGAGGACTGCAACCTCGATTGCTTCCCAGACTTGCCACAACCAGTTAAGAAGAGCATACCTGTCTGTGTCACTTCTGTTGAAAGTCCAGTGAGTAACCAGTCTGTCGAAATTCCTGCCTTATACTCTGACTATGCGGATGTATTTTGCCCCAAGAGAGCTTCCCAGCTACCTCCTCATTGGCCATGGGACTGCGCGATTGACCTTGTTCCAAATGCCTCGCTGCCCAAGGGAAGGATTTACCCGTTATCGCTTCCTGAGAGTAAGGCCATGGAGGAGTACATCCGGGAGGCTCTGAGTCAGGAGTATATACGTCCATCAACATCACCTGCAGCTTCAAGTTTCTTCTTTGTCTCCAAAAAAGATGGAGGGCTACGTCCGTGTATCGACTATCGTGTTCTCAACCACCACACCATTAAATTTCGATATCCCCTTCCTCTCGTCCCAGCTGCCCTGGAACAACTCCGTTTGGCCGTAATCTTCACCAAATTGGACCTCCGCAGCGCATATAACCTGATCAGAATCCGAAAAGGGGATGAATGGAAGACTGCATTCGTGACCCCTACTGGTCACTATGAGTATCAGGTAATGCTCTATGGATTAGTAAACGCCCCCTCTGTCTTTCAAAACTTCATTCATGAAGTTCTCCGAGAATTCCTTCACCACTTCGTCATCGTCTACATAGATGATATCCTGATCTACTCGAATAGTGAGGCTGAACATCCCCATCACGTTGCGGAGGTCCTCCAAAGATTGCGAGAGCATCAACTATATCTGAAGGCTGAGAAATGTTCATCCCACCAGAAATCTGTCCAGTTCCTAGGTTATATCATCGATCATCACGGAGTTCGCATGGACGAGGGGAAGGTGGAAGCTGTTGTTGCCTGGCCCAAACCCAACTCTATAAAAGAACTGCAGAGATTCCTGGGGTTTGCAAACTTCTACCGTCGGTTCATCAAAGGGTACAGTCAAATTACTAATCCCCTCACTAATCTTCTGAAAGGACATCCAAAAACCCTCAACTGGACCACTGAAGCCACCACATCGTTTGAAACGCTGAAGAAAGCCTTCACTCAAGCCCCACTCCTGACTCATCCTGACCCAAATTTACCTTTTGTTGTGGAAGTAGATGCATCCACCACTGGAGTCGGAGCTGTCCTTTCCCAACTTAATGGAAATCCTTCACGACTCCATCCATGTGCCTATTTCTCCAGGAAGCTCAGCCCGGCGGAAAGGAATTATGACATCGGAAACAGGGAGTTACTGGCCATCAAGCTTGCCCTAGAGGAGTGGCGACACTGGTTGGAGGGAGCCAACCATCCATTCCAGGTAATCACAGATCATAAAAATTTACAGTACCTACGCGACGCCAAATGTCTTTGTCCCAGACAAGCCAGATGGGCACTCTTCTTCACCAGGTTCAATTTCTCCATCTCTTACCATCCCGGATCAAAGAACGTTCGAGCAGATGCCCTTTCACGTCTTTCTGAAGGTGGAACCAATACTGAGGCTCCTTCCTCTATCATTCCTAACCACCTAATCGTCAGTCCTATCGATTGGACCGAACCTCCAGTCGTCGCCACTCCCGAACCCAGGGTTCCGCCGGGCTGCCCTCCAGGACGCAAGTTCATCCCTGCTGCGCAATGGGTAAATCTAATCCATACTACTCACATCTCCCTAGGCACGGGGCATCCAGGGGCCAATAACACTCTCTCGCTGCTAGCCGACCGCTTCTGGTGGCCTGACATGGCAAGAGATGTGAGGAGGTATGTACAGGGGTATAAGGTGTGTGCCATGTCAAAAAGTCTACGTCACCTTCCAGCTGGAAAGCTCCATCCCTTGCCCATACCGAACCGCCCCTGGTCACACCTAGGAGTAGATTTTATGACAGATCTTCCGGTATCTGATGAAAACACCTGTATCCTGGTTATAGTTGATCGTTTCTCTAAGTTTTGTCGGTTGATACCACTCAGAGGATTACCAACAGCCCTAGAAACAGCTGAATGCCTCTTCAACCACGTCTTCCGTTATTATGGACTCCCGGAGGACATCGTATCAGATAGGGGTCCTCAATTCATCTCCCGAGTATGGAAGGCATTCTTTAAACTCCTAGGTGTGACCGTCAGCCTCTCGTCTGGATACCATCCTCAGACCAACGGACAGACAGAGAGGAAAATTCAAGAGGTGGGGCGGTTCCTTCGTACCTTCTGTCACGGTCACCAGAACTCTTGGAACCAGTTCCTGGGTTGGGCTGAATACCAATAATTCTCAAACTCAATAATTACACATATGTGACCCTGGACCACAAAACCAGTCTTAAGTAGCAGGGGTATATTTGTAGCAATAGCCAAAAATACATTGTATGGGTCAAAATTATTGATTTTTCTTTTATGCTGAAAATCATTAGAATATTAAGTAAAGATCATGTTCTATGAAGATATTGTGTAAATTTCCTACCGTAAATATATCAAAACTTAATTTTTGATTAGTAATATGCATTGCTACGAACTTCATTTGGCCAACTTTAAAGGCCACTTTCTCAATATTTAGATTTTTTGCACCCTGAGATTCCAGAGTTTCAAATAGTTGTATCTCGGCCAAAGATTGTCCTATCCTAACAAACTGTACATCAATGGAAAGCTTATTTATTATTATGTATTATGCATAAATGCATGAATTAATTGAATTTTATGGTTTTGTGGTCCAGGGTCACATATTAGTTTGGTTTCATATTCAGGATTTTAACTACAAACGTGTGAGATTATTTTTTAACTAAATGATAAAATAAGGCCATCAGTTGACTAAAATATTTTGAAAAATTATTTGTTATATTACATGTTTAAAAGCAGTAGCTAACACTTGCCTTCTTGATCAGTTTTTCTGTATTTCCTACAGGTCCAGAAGATCACGACTGCAGCGACAGTCAGCAGAGATACAGAAACAGCAGCAGAGACTGAGACTGGAGGAACTGAAGTAACTGGACAAGAATAAAAGTGAGACAGTAATGACTGTAAGTGGTTGAATCAGTCTGATTTACAATAGACGACAGAGATAAGATCAATGAATAAAAACTAACATCAGTGCTGCTGTACCTGCACAAGTCTGGCAGAGTTTTTCTTTTTTTTTTTTGGACTGATCATGGTTTTAGGATTTTAACATTTTAGCTGTATTTTTTTGCCATTATTTATTTATTTATTTTATCATTTTATCATATTAGCTCTATTGTTTAATGATTGCTCACGTTTACTTGGTGTGTGGGTGTGTTTTTTTTAATCTGTAAGACAACCCTATATATTTAGTAGTAACGGTAACAATAAATAACTGAATATAAACACCACAAAAATAAGAGGCTGCTAACTGCAGAGCCAGTGGGTGGAGTTAGAGGTGGAGCTGAGAAGGAGTGCTGTTATAATGACGTTATTTAGCTCTGCAGTGAACACTACTTGCAAAATAATAGTCCAAAAAAGTTGCAACTGCAAATGTGAACGATAATGTAAACCAGCGAGTATCCATATATATTTGTTTATTTTGTTGAGTTAAGTTTAAAAGGTTTTTTTTCCGTTTCATTGCGTCACTTTTCCATATTTTTTCTATGCCGTTCATTATATGCTCCTAAATTGCTTCGCCGCCAAGTGCGCGCGTGCAGTGTTGCCATGTCCACTTGTTATAAGCATCTTTGAGAGTCTTATTTTCTTCCAATATTAAGCTGCATTTGCACGTAGGTACGACCGATCAATCACATATGAAGTAACAACATAGCAAATTGTTCTCAGAACTAAATAACAAGCGGACGAGCGTCTCAGGGCACAAATTTCTCATCAAGTCTCCCAGACCACAGCAAACACGGAAGTCTACAGTTTAACCCGCGATGGAGATAAACATCTTTTCTTCCGGGAAACACAACAGGTGGTGGAAAACAGAAAGTAACGGGGAGAAAATTAAAGTTAATGGCGAGTGAGGCTGACGTGAGTATTGTGAGCAAATTAAGTCTATTTTTTGGTATTATTTTTGGATGAACTAATAATTGAATATAATAATACTGAAAACTATAACACTTTTCTGCGTGATAATAAATCTAGCTTTGTACAAATTAGCCTACTTTGAGGAAATACTGTATTGTATTTACATGTGCAAACATGAGTGTAAGCTGCATAAAAGCATGATTTTTCGACTCTGTCCCTACTGAAGGTAATATGATCAATGCTGACCACCCACATCTATTCACTGACTGTCATATTACACACAAAACTTAATTGCTGTACATTTAGTTTTACGTTTAACATTCTTTAGACATTCGGTTTCATAAAGTCTTTCTGCCTGTTATGTTTTGAGCCCAAACACACTTAGATATACACAAATATATTCCCTTTACACTGCACAAGGCTACATTTCAGGGGGAAAAAAACAAACACATAAATTAACCATATAAATTAATTAAACAATTTAACTAAAATTTTCAGAAAACATCCCTCTTATTGCACAATGCTTCATTTTTGGAATTAGCCTTTTATGTGTTTTATAATAATTTTACAACTTTTAATGTGTGCAATAATATAAATCCACTTAACGACAACACCATTTAAGCTAAATGTATCAAACCAACTCTAAAATTTTCAGAATAGTATTCCCTATAATGCACAAGGCTTGTTTTTCTGATTATGATTTTATTATTTTTATATATATATATTATATTTTATTTTTATATATACTGAATCCATAGTTTAAATTTTTTTATATACTGTACCCACTTAAACTAATTAATGTCTGCCACCATTTGAAATAAAGGCATCAAACCAACTGTAACATATGCAGAATATTATTCCCTATAATGCACAAGGCTTGTTTTTTTTCTGATTATACCTTTGTTATTTTTATATATAATAATGAAATCGTATATATATATATTATACACTACCGTTCAAAAGTTTGGGGTCAGTAAAACTTGTAATAGTCTTTAAAGAAGTCGCTTATGCTCATCAAGGCTGCATTTATTTGATTAAAAATATAGAAAAAAAAAAACAGTAATATTGCAAAATGTTTTTACAATATAAAATAATGTTTTTTTATTTTAACATACTTTAAAATATAATTTATTTCTGTGATGAAAAGCTGAATTTTTAACAGCTGTTACTCCAGTCTTAAGTGTCACATGATCCTTCAGAAATCATTCTAATATGCGGATTTATTATTAGAATGATCAATGTTGGATAATATCAACAGTTGTGTTGCCAAATATTTTTTGGAACCTGTGATTTTTTTATTTTTTTATTTTTTTTTTTTCAGGATTCTTTCATGAATAACAAGTTTAAAAAGTACAGTGTTTATTCAAAATATAAATATTTTATAACAATGTAAATTATTTATTATTAACTTTTAAGAAACTTTTAATTATTAACTTAATACATCCTTGGAGAATAAAACTAACTTCTAACTTCCTGCAGAGTTCAGCTCCAACCCTGATCAACCACAATTGAACAAACTGATTAGGATCTGAAGGAGCATTTGATAATTATATACAGGTGTGTTTGATCAGGGTTGGAGCTGAACTCTGCAGGAAGGTAGAGTTCCAGGAACAGGGTTGGGCACCCCTTTTTTATACAGACACTTCATATTTAATGGCATTTTTATATTATATTAAATTATATTATATTATATTATTATGTTAGAGTTTTTGTTGTGTTTACACACTTTTGACCAGCAGGCGTCACAAGCGTGTTGTGTTTCAAACGCTTCGAAGTGAATCATTTTGCGAAACAATTGGTTCAATTGATTCGAAGCTTCGGAAAGGTTTGTTTCTCCCTTCATTACCGCTGTGTGTTGCTTAGAAATGTGTAACTGTTCTGCTGTGATCTTTGTTTGAACTATGTTTGTTAACCAAATTGAGCAAAAACAGTCAACACTGACAATATTGTACTACATAATCTAATATATAACTATATAATATAATCCCCCATGTATGAGTGATTTTATGTTTGTTTGTTTGTTTAGATTAGTTATGTGTTAGTCCTTCATTAATAAACTATTGTGCACAAATTACATGAGTTTTGATTCTGATTCTGCCTTGCAAATTAATGTCCCTTTACGATTCCAATTCGAGCTACATGCTCTAATGCAACGGTACTTTAAGGAAGTTATTTTCTGTGGCTTGTTGGTGACACTGGCAATTTTCTGTTTCTACTGACGAAGCATTCATACATGTTTAAGCTGTTTTTGTATGGTAAAAGTCAAAAGAGTATCATGAGCAGGAACGGAAAAAACAACTTCAACCACACGCTATTCATAGACACACTACAGACACCGCATGAACAAACATCAACCACAAACGTCCAGCAGTAGACACATTCTCATGCACAAACTCAACCCAACAGATAAAAACATGTCTGTAGAAAATGAAGCAGGGACTACTTTCAATACTTTTGCATCTATGTTTGGTACTTCGAGAATAACACACATAGTTTTGAGACTTTTAAGGCATAATTCACCCAAAAATAAATTTCTGGCATCACATCCTCACTGTAAAATCATTCCAAATCCATAAAACATGTGTTCATCCCCAGAACACACATAAAGGTGTGTTTAATATTCTCTCATCATTTGTTGTACATTCACTGAAAGTCCACACATCCAACCTCTTCAAGTTACCAAAAGTTCATGAAGACTTTGAGTTTTTATTTACATATAAACATTGATTGACACACATAGATAGAGCTCATCAAATATAAACCTGCATGTGTGATGTGCAAGAAGTACTGACAATCATTTCTGCACATCAAGCAAGTCTTTATTTACTTTTTGAAGCTTCAAAATGGATGGGCACAAAAAAAGGTAAATAGAACATTAAAAATAACCCCATTTGTTTTATGAAGATGAATGAAAATCTTGTGGGTTGCATGTGGTGATTTTCACCAAAACTCAACAATAGACTTAATACAGAAGTTTAGGCAGGATCTGGTACTTAGTCTATGTTTGATCATCTTCTCATGGTGATCGGTGCATACACCACATGGTCCTCCTCTTTAACATTCTGTAAAAATACATCACACAAAACATAATAATACTTCGACTTTGAGGTAGTAATAAGTTGTCTACTTTTCTGATACTGGTGTGAGTGTAAAATGAACTAGACAGCCCTAATGGTATGGAAAAATTTTAAACATGATGCATTTACCATTTACCAAGTAACAGCAGAAGTGTGACCCTCTTTGAACAGACCTGTGAACCATTTCTTTGTTTGCAAAGCATGTGACTTTCTGACTTCAGTGGTTCACATGAAGAACTTCACACAAGAATTTCCAGCCTGCAAATTATGTGGTCTGTTATGTGGCATCTTGCTGCAAAGTGTTCTTGACATGTCATTGTTCAATTTAAACATCTGACAATATTAACCAATTCAATTACATTTAATCTATAATTTACACTCCATATCCCATAATGACAAAGCACAAACAGGTTTGTAACAGCTTTGCAAATTTATTAAAAAAAAAACTGAAACATGTATATATGTATACATGTATATATAAAGTCAACGCTTTTTAACATATGGGTGCAACAAAATGTAAAAAAATAAATAAAAAATAGTGGGTTTTATACATATCTGAGATTGTGCTGTTATGTGTGTGTAAGAATGTGATAGATTATTATATATTATATATATATAAAGACAAAAACACAAGCGCTCACACATCTAAATGTGACTCACAGCTGAAAAACAGATTAAATGATCTTACCGATTGTGCTTTTCTTCTACTGAACGTCGGCTCGGCATAAGTGATTTCTTCTTCACGAGTCTGAACTGTTCAAACATAAATAGTTGCAATAAATAACTAGACTTAAACCTAAATATATCTGTTTCTTTACAACATGTATTATTAACAAACAGTAACACACAATTTTTATTTTCTAAAAACTACATTTTTTAACATGTTTTTTTTTTATTTTTATTATTGTAATTGTGTCTATTATTTGATAAACATATTTAAAACATAGTTGTTATATTACTTGTTTAAAAACAGTAGTTAACACTTGCCTTTTCTGTCAGTTTTTCTACATTTCTTGCAGATGCAGCACATCACGACTGCAGCTACAGTCAACAGAGATCCAGCAGCAGAGATGAATCCTATGTCAAATGAAGGCAGACCCTGTAGATCTGTAATTAACAAAATGAGCCATTAATCTGACTGAATATGTCAGTCTGATCTACAACAAACTTTATCGAACATCAGCAGTGTAACTTAATAGTTCAGTTGAGTAAACATACCAACATACCTGAACATGACCAACAAAGTTCACAAATATCCAGATGTTGAGTCTGTTTGCTGATGGGATTGTTGATCACACAGCTGTAGGTGTTTTTATCCTGATATTCCACCTCCAGAGGTAGAGAGAGACTGATGCTGAGATCAGACGCACTCAAGTTGGACAGTAAACTGTTTCCTTTGTACCAGGAGAGAGTCACATCACTCACATTCACCACAGAACACAGCAGTGAACAATTTGATGATGATAATAATGAAAGATTTTGTGAAAAATCTCTGGTAATGTTAGGCATGGGCAGACGAGCTAGAAAACATGAATGAGCAGAAATATAAAAAGAAGTTAAGCTCAATCATCAGCATTGGTGGCATAATGATGATTATCACAAACCAAAAATTATGACTCATCTCTTGTTTTCTTTTAAAACAGAAGAAATTGAGGTTACGATGAGGTGCCTACAAGGGAAGTCAATGAGGCCAAATTGTAAACATTAAAATGTTAAACTCTGTGCAAAGTTATGTCTAAGTTTACAACTTTGTTGCTTGACAAGACAACGTAAGTCCTAAAGCGACTGGGAAAAGTATATCTAAAACAGCTTTGCTGCTCAAATAATAGACTAGTTTTAACAGATGAATTAACGTTTTTATCGAATTATATGCTTCACATTTCTGCTTTTAAATCTTTACAAAATTCAGCAAAAGTCACAACCTTGACATTTTTTCTTTCTTTTCTTACCGAGTCAAAATTATTTTTGTGGTAATCAACCTTATGCCACAAATTATCTCCATAATTATTTGAACCCAGAATATTAATTTAATAAAATAAGACTATGTGCATGCTCAACAAATAATGTCTTCACTCACCATAGACAGAAACTGAATGATTTAATATTTTTAAAATGAATGTTTTTGATGGTGTCATTCCACTAATCTGTACTTCATAGAGTCCCACGTGTTTAGTTGTGATGTTTGTGATGGTCAGAGATCCAGTTTGTTTGTCCAGCTTTAGTCTGTTTATGAATCTCCCATCGGTGCCATTAAATGTGGAGCACATTCCATAAGCTCTGTTGTATTCAGCTATTATATTTTTTTCAGCTCCAAAACTCCACATTATTTTGTCATGTATTTCAGTAACATCAGTGTGTAGAGTAACAGAATCTCCCTCCGTCACTGACACCGACTCACCAAACACACCTGATGAACAAACAGATTTTATACAGATTAAGGCCTATTGTAAGGACTATTGTATTAGATAGCCTGAAATTAGTTTGTAACCTTCAATAGTAGCAAAGACACAAAACAAAATTCAAGTCAACATATTAACAGAGAATGTGTATGAATGTTTCATGATTTAAAATAAATATGTGACATTACATGATAGAGTTGTGCAAAACTAAGTTTAATTCCTCTAATTAATTCTAGACCTGAATCCAAAGTTGATCTTACAATGATATCTTTGAATGTACAAAAGCAACAGCAGCAGGAGTTTTATTTTTCAGAAATGAAAATAAAGCCCTAAAAAACGCATTTGCAACTTACCAATCAGACAATATAAACAGAACAAAACAAGTGTGTGGAACAACATCTTCAGTTGTTCAGCGACCACCTGCTGAATCCTCCTTCGACAGTGTTTGACCACCTACTAGTTAACACACACTCTGAACACGTTCATGGTTGTGTGTGTGTGTGTGTGTGTGTGTGTGTGCGTCTGTCAAAAACAAAAATAACTATCAAATTTCATTTTATTTTATTTTTTTATTTTACTTATTTTTATTAATTTGTATTTTATTTATTTATTTACATTTTGTACATTTGTTTTCATTTATTTATTATTATTTTTAACGTTTTTAACATTTGACTCTGTCAGATATGAAAAAGTAGGAGAGTCATCCTAAATGTAATGCTAAATCATTAATACTATACAGATTTCAAATAATTTTACAATCATTACAATCATTTTTGTAAATGGTAAAAAAAATCACCATCACTCATTGGCACTCATTGGCAGTGTGACATGAGCAGCTCAACATATGAGTCAAACTGAAACCTGCTCTGGTCTCATTTCCTTCAAAAAATATTGTTTGATCTGTTGGGTAGACAGGCTTTTGCAAGAGAACGTCCATTTGTTTGATGTGAGTTCAGTTTATAGGTGAAGGGCTTCTTCCTGTCCTGTTTAACATGAACCTCACAGTCTGACTTTGGAACACGAATCGTGATTTTTTGAAGCGCTAATTGCAAATCATAATCTTTTGATTTAGATTGAAACTTGTGTGGAACACAAATATTTTAGATCAGAGCTTTGGAGCGCGGATCACAAATAATTTGATTTAGTATGATGTTCGACTTCGCCAGTCGGAGATCACTAAAAATAATGTTAAAGAGGTGTGTGAACTTGCAAGTACGATGTCAGACACTGCGTATCGTGGTGACGAAATACATAGCAGACTGTCGTCACTAAATGGCTGGATGTCTAAGTGGTGCCCGCAAAATAACATGGTTTCATAGATAGTTGGACAGGTTTTTGGGGCAGACCTGACCTGTTGAAAAGAGATGGTCTTCATCCCTCCAGGGGTGGTGCTGCTCTTCTCTCTAGAAATATGGCATATAGTCTTAGGGTTTGCACTTGACTAACTGGGGCCCAGGTCAGGAAGCAGACAGACTGGTTAATCCGACCGTCTGCTAGCCGCCTCACATCACCGAAATCAGTTATTTTTCAGCACATAGAGACCCTTTCACCTAGATATCGTGCTATAGAGACTGTGTCTGTTCTCTGAGCTAGAAAATACAAAAAACGTCCAAACCAATTTAAGAGTTACAATCTAACTGATGTTCAACAAATAAAAAACATACATAATACAGAGAAACAAATGATAAAACTTGCCCTATTGAATATCAGGTCCCTTTCTACAAAAGCGCTTTTTGTAAATGATGTGATCACTGATCATGACCTAGATGTGCTCTGTTTGACAGAAACCTGGCTTAAACCAGATGATTACATTATCTTAAACGAGTCTACCCCTCATGATTACTGTTATAAACATGAACCACGTCTAAAAGGTAAAGGCAAAATTGTTTCTACAATTTATAGCAATATTTTCAGTGTTTCTCAGAGAGCGGGCTTCAAGTATAACTCGTTTGAAGTAATGGTGCTTCATATAACATTATCCAGAGAAACAAGCGTTAATAATAAACCCCCTGTGACGTTTGTACTTGCTACTGTATACAGGCCACCAGGCACCATACAGATTTTTTTAAAGAAGAGCCTGGAGAATGGAGTGCAGCTGGAGGAAAACAAAACTAGAGGTTTTTCATACTGCTTGGCGTGAAGGTACCCTATCCTATAGAAAAGCATTAAAAACTGCAAGATCTGATTACTTTTCGCCTCTTTTAGAAGAAAACAAACATAACCCTAGATATTTATTCAATACAGTGGCTAACAAAAAAATAAAGAACCAACAGCCGTTAACTGTGCCCCTCAGCATAGCAGTAATGACTTTCTGAACTACTTTTGTCAGGGTTCTCCCATGACGGTCTTGTCTGTGTTGTCTTTAGGTGTGTTCGATTTCATCTACGGCTACAGACAGCGATCAACGAGAGTAGCCGAGAGCAGTCGGGGGCGGAGTTGAAAACGGAGGCGTCAAGACGGAGTGGGTGCTCGCTGCAGAGCCAGATGGGAGGAGCTGGAGCTCCAGCTCCCCCTTGCTGGAGGTAACGGGTGGAGATAGACACCTAACCACACCCTAACCCTACCCCTTACCCTATCCTAACCCTAACTCCACCCATTAGTTCACACAGAGGTGGAGCTGGACCTCCAGAGAGGGGGAGCTGGAGGCCATTCGGCTCTGCAGTGAGCAGTACTTGTCAAGACGGACACTTTTTACTCTCGTTAGTGATGCTCTCGCGGTGTTTGCATGCACTATCACAGAAGAAGTGAATTAAATGTAATATTTATCAAATACACAGACTTTTTAAAAGCGTTTTCATGAGCAACAGAAACGTGTTTCATATACTGCTTAATACAGCACCATCTGAACAAAAATAATGATCAACACAAATATATACTATTTAAATACTAATAAAGTTGGGTTATATTTGCTTTTACCAGTTTTTTATGATAGATCTGACTCAATATAACATTGCGTCTACAGTAAAAACACTTTTACTTTTCTAAAAACACAGATTTGTCACCATTATCGGACTTGAGGATGTCAGAATAAACCCAAAACACGTGATCGATGTCATGTGGTGAATCTGGCCAATTGTGAAACAGTCTTGTGGTCATCAGCGTTCCTGCAGCCGCTCTGAAGAAACTGCGCCGGCTGAGTCAGTCGCTGCTCTCGAATCGCTATTGCGGTACTTTGATGCCACACGTGACAGTCACGAGGCATCAGTGCCACCTCAAGTCGGACAAAATTTCTAACCGGCATGCACTGCTTCAAGTCAGAATTTCATCGAGCTGCGCACCGCTGCGTTAAGTCGAACACACCTAACGTTTCATGTTTCTATGTTTGTGTTGTGTCTGAGCACATGGCTGTGTCTTTGTTTGTGTTTGTCATGTGCTCCCCTTGTCCTGCCTCCTTGTTACCCGTTGCCACGCCCCCTTGTTTAGCTCGCTTTTGTCTGAGTGTTCTCACCTGTTCCTCGTGTTCTCCATTCCTTTATATTGTTCTCCCTTTCCCTCTTTTTTTGCCAGTTTGTTATTCTACTTTGTTGTGTTGATAGTTCATCTACCTATTTGTTATATAGAGTTTTCCCTGCTTCTTTGTTTATTGTGTTTTGTTTTAGTCTTCTGTCTACCCTGTCCTGTTCTACAGGCTGAGATCCTGGTCTGCTCCCCCATCTGCAACCCAGCCAGACCTGTGTAGTGCCTGTGAGAGCACGTGTGTGGAGTGGCTTAATCCTGTGTTCCTGTTGGGGGACCATTGCTAACATCTAGCCTCCAGCTGTGCTGCCTTCACATCCCTCTAGCCCTTTGCCATCCTGGGTTGGACCCAGCGGCCACTCTTGCTCTGCCTTTTGCCCCTGTCTCTCATCATCGCCTATTGTTTGGACCGTGCACTGCTCCCCTCCTCACCATCTCTTTTGTCCTGTCAGTCATTTTGTTAATAAACTGTCACAACTCATTTTGCATCTGAGTCATCGCTCATAGAAAACCATGCAGCTGTCAATTTAAGTATCACATCAGAGATAGATAGATAGATAGATAGATAGATAGATAGATAGATAGATAGATGCTGTAGATCTCCTGGGGAACAATTCCACTCATTCTCTACTTTAGGAGAGGAAGAATTGTATAAACTTGTTAAATCATCTACAACTTGTATGCTAGACCCTATTCCATCTAGGCTACTAAAAAACGTGCATCCAGATGTCATAGATCCTCTTCTGAATATTATTAATTCATCACTGTCATTAGGATAATTAATTTGACCCCAACAAAGTAATTAATTACAAACCAATCTCGAATCTCCCTTTTCTGTCAAAGATACTTGAAAAGGTATCCTCACAATTATCTTCCTTCCTACAGAAAAAAATGATATCTTGCAGGATTTCCTGTCAGGTTTTAGATCGTATCATAGTACTGAGACTGCTCTTATTAGAGTTACAAATGATCTGCTCTTGTCATCCGATCAGGCTAAAAGAAAAGTTAATTTATGCAGGAAATCACTCTTCAGCTATAAAAAAAAAAAGAAGCACAAATGTTTGTTCATCTAAAGTAATTTTTGCTTATTAGTATGGTTGAATTGCATCATCGAAGGTCAGCAGCAATGACATTGGTTAATAAAATGGAATTAAATACATAAAAGATATTTGTTCTATTTAATTATTGTAGGGTTGCGTCATGTTCTGAGTTTGCATTTCACTGTTTTTATTACATTTGAGGAATACTGAATCTGTTTTTTTGTGAGTGAGATGAATTAATGCATGTTCACATTTAGTCTAGAATACATTAACATCATGTTTACTCCCAATTTCCTGACAGAAGACTTGTCAGTCATTAATGGGGAAAAAGTAACTGGTATTACTTATTTGAAAAAGTAACTCAGATATTTTCTTAGAAATTCAAAGGTAATGCATTGCTTTAGTTACTTGAAAAAAGTAATATTATTCTGTAACTCGCTTTACTTGTAATGCATTACCCCCAACACTGGGCATTAGTGGTAGTGCATTGGCATGGTTCAAATTGTACTTATCTGACCGCTATCAGTTCGTGGCAGTAAATGAAGAGGTATCATATCGATCACAAGTGCAGTATGGAGTACCACAAGGCTCAGTACTAAGGCCATTACTTTTTACGCTTTACATGTTACCCTTGGGAGATATCATCAGGTGTTAGCTTTCACTGTTATGCTGATGATACTCAGCTCTATATTTCTTTGCGGCCCGGCGAAACATACCAATTTGAAAAACTGATTTGTAGTTGAGATAAAAAAAAAAAACTGGATGACAAGTAATTTCTTACTGCTATGAAGGAGTGGACGCCTGAATCCATCTGGATCTTCATGATTATATTAATATTTGTCTAATCATTAATAAAGACTAATAATATTCTTGATTCTAATACGGTTGATTTTTATGTTAATAAGGTACTACAAGTAATCTGTCTCATTCACCCTTCCTTGATCAAATAGAGTGTGCGTGTGTCTTTTTCCTGCTGAGTTCTATTTTCTCCTAGGGTCAAGATGTTACGGTGTAAGGAGAGGCAGAGAGAAAGGGGAGGGGGGTCAAGAAGGACCCCTGACCTAGGAGATCCATGAGTGACCGGAACAACTGTTACATAGATCTAAGAGTTTTAACCATATATTAAAGTAAACTTTAGTTCATTTTGTATGCCTTTTCTTTGATGCTGTTCGCATAGTGGGATGTGTAACCAACCATACTGATAAGAGCCCTGCCAGGACTAGCCAACCTTGGAAGATGGATAAGAGTTCGATTGTATGTGTGTGTGTGTGTATCTGTCTCTGTGTCTTTGTCTAGGAGCACAGCAGAACTGACTACATTGGCATCCTGTTCAGAAATAGGTCTCTGGAGAGACCTGTTGCGTCTGATCCGGGTTCGGTTGTTGCTTAGATAATCATGTATTGATATGCGCTGAGTTTGACGTCCATATGTGGAGATTTACTAAGTTTATCTGGATTTGAACACCTCAGAATCTTCCTGACCTATGTATTTGCGTAGTTAGCAACTTGTGTTAGAGTATAAGTACTGGTGATTTTAACATGTACGCAGAGCGGCCTACGAACTCCGTCGAGAGTGTTGAAGCTGGCTTCTGCTGATAAAACTGCAAACTATCTTCTTCAGTAAAATTTTCTTCGATTGACTACATCGCTGACTCCTGGCCTTCATTACCACACACCTGCACTTTGGGTTTACCTGTATTTCCCCTAACAGCTAAATTCTGAAAAAAACAGAGGTGTTAATTATTGGACCTAAAACATCCGCGTGTAATAACCTAAAACACTGTCTAATACTTGATGGCTGTTCTGTCAATTCTTTGTCATCAGTTAGGAACCTAGGTGTGCTATTTGATGGCAATCTTTTCTTCCAAAACCACATCTCTAGCATTTGCAAAACTGCATTTCTCAAAAATATATCTAAATTACGACCTGTGCTCTCAATCTCAAATGCTGAAACGTCAATTCATGCGTTTATGATTTCAAGATTAGATTATTGTAATGCTTTACTGGGTGGTTGTTCTGCTCGCTTAATAAACAAACTCCAGCTGGTCGAGGAGAACTGGCCCCCTGACTGAGCCTGGTTTCTCCTAAGGTTTTTTTCTCCATTCTGTCACCGATGGAGTTTTGATTCCTTGCCGCTGTCGCCTCTGGCTTGCTTAGTTGGGGACACTTTTTCTTCAAACGATATTGTATACTATTTGAACTGAACTGAGCTAGATGATGACATCATTGAATCCAATGATGAACTGCCTTTACCTGAAAATTGAGTGTTTACTGTTGCCATTTTGCATTATTGATGCACTATTTCCTATTTAATACTGTACAACCGCTTTGTCACAATTCTGTATTGTTAAAGGCAGTATATAAATAAAGGTGACTTGACTCGACTTAGTTCGGGATTGTGAATCATTTGATTGTGGGGATTCCCGAATTGTTTTAATCAGATCAGAATGTCGGAGCCTGTATAGCGATTCACTTGATTTAGTTTGGGAATTTGTAGTGCGGATCACAAATCATTTGATTCAGACAGGAACTTTGATTCTCATCAAGAATTTTCGTAATTTTCATAAAGGATGTGTTGCCAGGTTAACAAATCAATCAATCCATCAATCAAAGCATCAATCCATCCATCAATCAATCAATCAATCAATCAATCTTAAGTTTACACCTTAAGAGAATACATGGGATGACACAGTTTTCACTGTTTAATAACAGAGACAGATTTTTGTTTATGCATGTGAAATTTGGCTAGCAGGAAACACAAATCAAGTAAGTTATATTTTCCTATATTCTATTTTGAGTACTCAATCATGCCAAAGAAAACATTTTTAAACCAGTAAAAAAACTTTTCTGTGTGGGTACATTGCCAAAACAAGTGAATGACATCTTCCTCAGAAGAGTGACAAAAACAACTAACTGCAATGTCTGACTCATATTATATAGAAGAATTTATAATATAAGTCAGACATATTAATGAATTACTCCAAATTGCAGCCAATAAATAAAATAAAATAAAATAAAATAAAATAAAATAAAAAATGGTGTAGCTGATCTTGGAAAGATAAATTGTTAGTACACTAGATGGCGCTCTATCATACATACTGACTGCAGTATAGACACTCTATATTGATGAACTACTGGTCCAAAAACCTTTTTTTTTTACTTAGTTCAGTTTAGTCAAAGCTGGTAATTTAGCTCTCAGGTTGCAGGTTTGAAGGATGCTGGTCCTTTGCTGGTCCTTGACCAGCAACATGACCAGCAAAAACCAGCAAAGGACCAGCTTAAACCAGCAAAGGACCAGCATTCCAGCATCAAAACATACCTACCAGCATATGCTGTTTTTTTCACCAGGGTAATTTTCCTTAAATAATTTGTATTATTCATATTACTCGTATGACTGGGTATTTAATAATGTAATTATTAAATAATGTATTTATGTCATGATGTAATTATTAAATAGGTCCCAATGAAAATGTACTTGCAAAGTCAGATCTGGGGGTCGAACATTAGGACACGCAAAGTGAATCGCGCACATTACTAGACAGAAAGTGAGGCTTTTATGAAAGGGATTTCTACGTTAACAAGCCTCAAATCGAGGCTTCATCTGGCATGACCTTTAACACAAGCTCTGATGTCTCGGTTCAAATGTCATTTCACTAGTTGACAGTCGTTGTGCATATAAGAAGGTAATGACATCTGTCATAAAAATGTGCATCTTTACAAAGTAAACAATGGTCTAAAAAACACTTAGGCTCTTGGCTAATTAGCACACAAATACCACTGGTATACTACGTCCGCCACCTCACCGGAAGTTGTACCCATGTTATTTTTTACAGTAGCGCCTCCCGGAAACTTGAGGATACGTTTGTTCAGTTTGTTTATTTATTTATTATTTATTTATTTAGCTTAGTTAGTTAGTGACAATTTAATGTGTAACCCTATATCAGTGCTGAAACACTGTTTATTATAAACTACGTGCAAACGATTGTCTACATCCCAAGCTACAGCCCGAATGGATGCGCCCAGATAATTGTTACTAGTGCGCCTCCATTTAAGCAGAAGAACAAATCACTTAACTTTGCATTCACGAGTATATTAATTTGCTCATTAGCTCATTAATTTGCTCTCAGTGGTCTCTTGTTTATACTCCTCCATGGTAAGACATTCATTTGTTAAATGTCTCTTCTGATAAACATTGCTCTAATCGCTTTACATTGGACAAATGCACTTATGTTTTCTTATTTATGCGGTTTTATTCAGTTATTAAATGGAAGGGAAATGTATTTGTTTGTTTTAGACAATGGGAATTTAAACACGAACATGATCAAGCTGCGTTTAAAAAAAAAAAAAAACGGTGTAAGGATTCCTGTGGTTTTAAGAACCACATCAATGAACGATAAGGCTGATGGTTAAAACACTGCAAGTGATGGTTAAAACACTGCAAAACAGAGTGCATTAACAGATTCCAATACCTTAAATACTATGTGTGAATTGCAGAAAACGTCTGTGAGTAATTAAATGTTATTTTATTATTGTTTGAGACAATATCAAATATCAAAATCATTGAATCGTGTAATCTGATCATTTAACAACAACACTCCAAACAAAGCAAGTCTTTAGAATGAAATTTTGGGGTATGTTTAGTTCAAGTTACTACAAATTCACTACCTTTCATTAGTCATTCAGTGATGTTCCTAGTTTTACAATGCAGTTCACTCTTTGTTTTTGTTTTGACAAGTGATTATACTGGAAAATACACATAATTACAAGAATTAATGTGTGAAAAACTGCTAAATATTCTATACAGTGACTTATCTGCTGGCTTGCTGGAGCTTTGAGTTCATGTTTTGCAATGTTGAACTGCTTTTAGCAGCGCCTCTCTCTACCCTCAAGAGTCTTTGACCCTTAGTTCACACAATGCATTTGCGTATGATACAATGTTATAGTTCAGTGGTTTTCAAACTGGTCCTTCAAGCGCCCCCACATTTTGTAGGTCTCTTATATCTGACACCAATTTCAGGACTTGCTGTCTCTACTAATGAGCTGATGAATTGAATCAGGTGTGATGGACAAGGAACACACAGAAGAGTTTTTTTCTTTAGGAATTAAAAATAATCTAATTATTGAGTTGCACACTGAACACATCGCAACCATGCGTGGGACGGCCCTGATCGCAAAATACAGCTATACAGTATATTTCAGTATAGTGCGCAAATAGATGAAACACATTCAGAAAAAAAAAAACAAAAAAAAACACTCCCCTCCCTCCAAACACAGCTTTCATAGAACACGAGACACATAAAGGAGACAATGCTTTACATTTCTGGAAATAATAAGTCTTTATTCACCTGTTTCTTGCACGCTCTCATTCAATAGTGAAAATGACATCACTAATGTCATAGAAAACTAGCATTAACAATAATAATAATAGCCCTCCTGATCTTTTATATTTCTGGTGCACTTTGTCTGGAATGGACTTGAACCTTAGAGTTCTGGACAGTGGGGTCAGGTGAGTCTCTTAGCTTGAACAGGAGCCTCACCTTCTCTTGCTCAAAGCCCAGGCTGATAGATTTCAGGGGAAGTTGTAAGGTGTTCCTTCCAAACAGTGCCACATTGAAGAGGCATCGCAGGAGGCCCAGCTATTTGCATATATAGCTTTTAGCTTTGCAGTCCATCTTCTCAACTGCTGTCAAGGTAGTATCACACAGCTTCAAGAACCACATCAGTTGTGGTATAGGGTGAACTCGTAACACCAGACCTTGAACTTTCCTGGGAGAAAGTTTGGTCATTTTTGCTAGCAGGGGTGGTGAACATCGGTCCTGGAGAGATACAGCACTGCAGAGTTTTGCTTTAAAGGGGTCATCGGATGCTAAGTTCACTTTTTCATGTTGTTTGAACATTAATGTGTGTTGGCAGTTTATGTACAAATCTACACTATAATGATAAAAATCCATGCAGTGGTTTTTAATTAATCTGTAAAAATAATATCCCCTTTTTCAAATCGAGCCGTTCTCAGATGCCTGTCGGTGTGGCGTCACACCCACAGAGGCCGCTCCCACGATAGTTGATTGACATGAGCTCTTACCTTAGACCAGCTGTCACAGTCCAGTAACTTTCCATGTTTTGATGCCAGAGCAGGGATGTAAGTTAAACAAGAATATCTCAGATTGAGGTGTTGTGTTGCTGGATGTAATAATGAACACAGTGGTCGTTATTTACTCCCGACATCTGAGCCGCTGAAGATGCAGTGAATTACATTTGCTTGTGAAGGGAATGCGCCTCCCGATCCACATATATCCGTCTATGTTCGCGCGAATCATTCATGATCCAGCTTCACTTACAGCAGAAGTGAGTATAAGCATTTTTTTTATGAATCTTTGCGATCGCCTTTCCTTATAACATGGTAGTTAGGAAGTTTAGCGGCTAAATGCGGCTAATGTAAACAAGACCATCTTTTCCACAGGGAGGCGGGGTGAGCAGAGCTAATTTGCATTTAAAGGAACAACCCCTTAGAAAGCAGACAGAAAAGTTGTTAAAGTAGTTTGGTACCAACTTCTGGAAACTTGATGGTGTGTGGAAAACGTTCAGTGCAAAGAAAATTAGCTTTTCCAATAGGCATTTCCAAGGCCCAGACAAACTACATGGGGATCTGATTATTGTATGTACACTTGGTTGTACTTGGTTTCAACTGGGGTTCAACTTTATTACAAGCGAAATCGGGATGCGAGTTTGTATGGTGTGCATTAATTTGTTCAAGATCATCCATGAGACTCATGTTTGTCTGATGAGTGAATGTGTCAGTCAGTAATGTTCTTCTGTTTGTTTGCATGTATTACATTAACAGACTGCAGCTGGACCATCAGTCTGGGTCTCTGAGCATAACAACCCTTACAAAAAAAAAAAAAGTTTATTCAAGTGTGCTATTAACATACTTCTTTTAAACTAAAAATAGGAATATATACTTGTAGTCTACTTTTTAAGTACTTCTCAGAAATGGACTTTATGCACTTCTCAGAAATATACTTAAAATGACACTTAAGTACACTTGACATACTTAGGGAAAAGTCTAAATATATTTGAGATATATGCTCCTAGAATCTGTGTTTTCATTGTTATACAGTAGGTGGGCGCTATGACACGATTATGTACAGAATTTCCAAAAAAAAAAACACAAGTGAAGAAGAAACAACATGTAGAAAACAGCATCAAAACTGTGTAACAATGTGGAATAAAATGTTGACCAATGAAGAGGTTGATTGTAAAGCTTTAGGGTGTTGATCGACTCCATCTACATTTTGATTATCATCCTGAATCCAATTCATAGTCTTTTTTTCAGCTTTTTGTTCAAAATGTTGTTTATTTATTTTTTATAATTATTTATAAAACTTACCCACATTCAAGTGTTTATAAAAAAGAATGTATGAAGCTAGAATAAAATGTTTTTGTTTACAAGTAGATACCCTGATCTTTCTATTGATGTTTTGTATGTTCAGATATTCATGAAACAAAATATATACAAATTTATACCTAAATAGGGACATAACAGTATACTCGAAGTATGATGTAAAGTTAATTTAAAGAAAACTTACGAGTATACTTGCAGTATAAAACGACTAAACTAGTAGTTTACTGAGACTACACTTCAAGGTCTACAAAAATGCTACTACAAGTATTTAATTAGTAAACTATCAGTATACCTGTAAGTTCACTTTTAGTATAGTTGCAGTACAAGCTAAAAAAACTTTGATGTAAACCTTTGATGTGTACTCAAAGGTTACTACTGTTATGGTTAAATTATACTTAAAAGTATACTTTTATATACTAGAATAGTTTTTCTCAACGGCGGCGTTCGGACACCTTCGGGGGGCGCTGGAAGCAATATTTTTGAAAGGGGGGCGTTGAGCTGTTCCTGGGGGACGTTTGGTCAAGATGAGTTTAAACCAGTGTATGAGCTGAAACTTGCAAAAGAAAATGGTCTGCGACATCCTAACGCTGCCTGTACACTGGATACATCAAAGTGCACTTTCTATATCTATTTTTCAACTTGTCGGTAGCGCAGGCGCGTGGAATCCCGCAGGCAGAAATAGAACGCAGCATTCGTTTACTGTAGCGCTCGCGCTCGGTTGTTACTGAACGACTGATTATAACGGGATCTATGTGCTTTAACACACGTGTCGCGTGTCGCGCTGTTCGCTGCTTCCTTAGCAACGACTTCAGTACTTTTGCTTGACTTTGGCTGCGTCAAAACAATAGCAAGCATTTAGACACGATAAATGATATCGATAAAATATATGTTTTTTTCTTGTTTAGAAAAAAATAATATAAAAGCTCTTTGTTTGCTGATCACGGGTAGTCGCGGGTGGTCTGAATGGCGATTTCTAAAGAGTTTATTTCAAGCTCACAAATATAGCCTAATTTATATCCACGTGGCTTTCTTGCTTCTAATGATAATGATATTTCAAATGATAAATCAAAAATGTGATGAATGTCATGTGGCATTCAATGACATTAAAAAAATAAATAAAATAACATTATGTATGGCTGTTTTTTGAGGTTAAAATACATGCTTTCAAAACTGGCCTATATTATAAATAAAATACAGCCTATAATATACACTACCATTAAAAAAGGTCAGTATGATTTGTTAAAAGGTTCATAAAAAAGGTTGCATTTGTTTGTTTAAAAAACAGTACATCTACCATTTGGGGAAAAAAAAAAGCTTTCTATTTGAATCTATTTTAAAATGTGTTTTCTTCTCATGCTAAGCTACAGTATATTACTACAGCTTTCGGTGTCACATGATCTTTCAGAAATTATGCTGATTGTTACTTAAGAAACATTTCTTATTATTATTATAGCTGACACAACACACTGACAAAAAAAGCAAGATTTGAAATTTAACTGACTATAACAAATATATAAATCAGGAGAGCACTAAAGTATTCACTATTTTGAAAATGAGGAGCATACGTTTCCCATCTTTTTACAACCCCAGTTAAAAGTTGGGGCGTTTTGTGAAATGCCATAAAATCAAGAATATGTCATTTGTTCTCTTTAGCCTTTATTTAATTGACTTAAGTACAAATACAAAAATCCAATGTTTTCACTGGCCAACTTAGTTTTATTTTGTTAATATTAACAAATTTTGAGCCATGATCCAGCTTTGCTTGCAAAGACTGAGAAGCTCCATTTATAGCCAAACATGACACCCGCACCTATTACCAATTCACCTGCTTGCTGTGTTTCAAAACAGTTTATTTGGTTAATCTATAACCTTTTCACTTTTATTTTGCCTCTGTCCCAACTTTTTTGGAGTGTGCTGCATACTTCAAATAAATATTTTCTAAATAAATATGCTTATATTTTCAAAATACATTTAAGTTGGTCAGTGAATCTTTTCTTTGTACTTTTGTCAATTAAGTAAAAGATAAATAGAATGAACAAATCACAGATTTTATAGTTTTACAGAATGTCCCAACTTTTCCAGAAATCTATGATAAAGTCTATGATATATAGTAAAGTAGGGTTTATGTGTAAATGTGGTATTTACACATAACACAAATAACAGTGTCTACTATGTTATTTTTATTTAACCTTTTTAAATTTGGGGCAACAAAATATATCTGCATCTCAACAACACTGAAGCTGTAGCAATGAAAACCACCAACATGCATAAAAACTTTGTAAATTAAATGTTATTACACACAATTCTAAAATAATTTACTGTAAAAAAAAAAAAAGTATTTCACTGTCTTTTTTGATCAATTCAATGCATCCTTGAAATAAAATAATTTTATAAAAATCATAATGACCCCATACATTTGAATTACTGTAAACATAATAACAGTCCTCATTATAAACACAAAATAATACTCAACTTTAATATTCTGTGAGGACAATTAGACTACGATTTATTTGATGGGGGGGTGGGGTGGGAGGGCGGTGAGGGAAAAGGTTGAGAACCACTGTACTAGAAAGTGGGCCAATTTAGTCCCAAGGAGTATTGAAATAGTACACTTACGAGTATACTACTAGTACACTAATATTTGTATACTTACTACAGAAAGTATACTAAAAACATACTTGAACTTTACTTAAGTATACTTAATAAAATAAACTTTAAGTATACTACTTTTTGGTAAGGGAAACATCAGAATCAGTAAAAACGTACTTGAAATCAAATTTCGAATAATCACTTTTAAAGTAAAGAGCCCAGATCTTAACCCTCCTCATAAAACCATGCAAATATAGCGTTGGAGGATTCACACGCACATTCTGATAGGTCGCATGTGTTGTCAGTACACCAGCAACCTAATAGTGCGTTTACTGTTGAGCTCACAGTGCTGATGCTGTTTAACTGCTATTCTTCAAAAACACACCAGATGGCGCCAATTATCAGTTCCATCAATATCATACAACGTGCAGACCTGTAAATGCCTAAGAATTCAACTTTTGACAAACAATTAGTTGTTTAACTCAACAATATGAACCCAGTGTCTAAAAGCATTTATTTAATGTACTTATATCAAATGGTAGAGGTGATTCCAGGTTATGATACTATAGGTGATTAGTGTTGTTTGCATATGGCTTCTGTACACTTCAGATGCATTATTTTCACTGGTAAACAAGCACACAGAGAACCCTATTGTTTCAAATGTGATAAGAAATAGCACACGTTGTTGAAAACATTGTTTAATTAAACTTTGAAAGATTTGTTTTACGAACCAATCCCATCTGTCACAGAACAGATCACAGAACAGATGATTTGAGACCTTTTTGTCAAACATCAGCATTGATGAGTTCAGTATTATGTAGTAAAGTGGTTTTATAGAGCAGAAGTCGACGGTTTCAGGGGAGCAAGAATGGAAAAAAAACCCTTCAACCACATGCAAATGACAGACAGTTTTCACACCTCAGATGCATTCACCAACAGACATCAAACACAAACGTCCAACAGTAAGCACATTCTCATGCACAAGCTGTTTGTCTATCAGCAGATCTAACCACATTTTCTGTAGAGATGTAAATAATCGATACCACAGTGGGGTTTCCATTCCTTTTGAGAAGTAGTTTGCATCTCTGCTTTGCACTTTTAAATTTTAGAGTAAAACATGAAAATGGTCAAATGGGCTGTAAGAGTTACATAATGGCCCTTGTAAAGTCTTTTGAAGTTTTAGGAGACCAGATGCAACATGTGATGATTTTCACAATCTCAAATTCAACCATTCACTCAGAATCTGAAGTCACTGCAGGAGGTTCCTAGTGAAAATGATTATACAATATAGTTCTTGTGCTAAGAAAAACACTGACGTTTGATCATCATCTTGTCATTATTTGTGCATACTCCACATGAGTCTCTTCTGTAACGTTCTGTAAAAAATGCATTATACAATATATAATAATAATAATAATAAGAAGAAGAAGAAGAAGAAAAAATATATATACTGTGATTACATAATTTTTAAAAGTATCATAAGGTTTTTATAAACATCTTATGGTGCGCATGTGTGTGAGAATTAAGTTCTGGTTTGGCAAATCATAATTCTATAAAATGGCAAAACTGTGACAATCAAAATTAATGTCATCATTAAACTTGTATACCTTAAACATCATCACTTGGACTTAGTATGTCATAATGTCAATGTTTATATCATTATGATGATTTTTTATAGTCATTTTTAACTTACATATTAGTATTACTTAAATGTCAATTTCAACTAACATAATTTTCATTTTTCAAAACACAAAGCACAAACACTGATCTACATCTGACTCTCTTCTGAAATTATACAAATACACTTAACAGATGAACAATAAAACATCTTACCGATTTCTGTGTGTTTCTTGTGTAGAATGTCGTCTCAGTGTAAGTGATCTCTTCTGTACAAGTCTCAACTGTTTCAACAATAATATGCATTAAAACAACTCAATCGTAAACAGCTAGATGTGTGTTTTTTTTTTTCGTTGTTGTTGTTTTTTTCCCCCACAACATATGTATTATCATTAGGGCTTTAAAACTCAAAGTGTAAAATTTAAAACACCATAAAATTTTTAAAAATGGTATTCCATAAAATAAGATACTACAAAAAAAAAAAGTATGTTTATCATAAAAGACATTCTTTACATAAAAATTGAACCCCATTGGAATGTTTAACAAAAGTATTAAAGTAATTTACATTCTTTATTTAATTAGCATTTTGGCTCAACTTGCACAATAAAGTCATCATTCATATAGATTTTCATTTGAGCTGCATCTTCACACATGCAGGATTATGTTAATGAAAGGGAGTAAAAAAATGCAGAATCGCCAATAATTACTCAATAATTACACATATGTGACCCTGGACCACAAAACCAGTCTTAAGTAGCAGGGGTATATTTGTAGCAATAGCCAATAATACATTGTATGGGTCAAAATTATCTATTTTTCTTTTATGCCAAAAATCATTAGAATATTAAGTAAAGATCATGTTCTATGAAGATATTGTGTAAATTTCCTACCGTAAATATATCAAAACTTACTTTTTGATTAGTAATATGCATTGCTACGAACTTCATTTGGCCAAGTTTAAAGGCCACTTTCTCAATATTTAGATTTTTTTGCACCCTGAGTTTCCAGAGTTTCAAATAGTTGTATCTCAGACAAAGATTGTCCTATCCTAACAAACTGTACATCAATGGAAAGCTTATTTATTATTATGTATTATTATGTATAAATGCATGAATTAATTGAATTTTATGGTTTTGTGGTCCAGGGTCACATATTAGTTTGGTTTCATATTCAGGATTTTAACTACAAACGTGTGAGATTATTTTTTTACTAAATGATAAAATAAGGCCATCAGTTGACTAAAATATTTTGAAAAATTATTTGTTATATTACATGTTTAAAAGCAGTAGCTAACACTTGCCTTCTTGATCAGTTTTTCTGTATTTCCTACAGGTCCAGAAGATCATGACAGCGACAATCAGCAGAGATACAGAAACAGCAGCAGAGACTGAGACTGGAGGAACTGAAGGAACTGGACGAGAGTAAAAGTTGTTGAATCAGTCTGATCTACAACAGAAGACAGAGATAAATCAATGAATAAAAATTAATACCAGTGCTGCCGTACCTGCACAAGTCTGGCAGAGTTTGATGTCCAGACGTTGAGTCTGGTTAGTGAATGAATTGTTGATCACACAGCTGTAGGTGTTTTTATCCTGATATTCCACCTCCAGAGGTAGAGAGAGACTGATGCTGAGATCAGACACACTGATGCTGGACAATAAACTGTTTCCTTTGTACCAGGAGAGAGTCACATCACTCACATTCAACACTGAACACAACAGTGAACAATTCTGCTGTGACGATGATGATGATGAACAGTTTGAAGAGTTACTGCTGATGACAGGAACAGGCAGACGAGCTGAGAAAGTATGAGAGAATAAATACTGAACACAACAGTCAGTGTAATTTTAGTGTTGTGAATTGTAGTGAATCAGGGTAATAGATTTTGTGTTGAGTGAGTGTTTAGTGTGTTGATGATCACAGATGACGACAGACGCTGCCTATTCTTGCTTTATACTCACTATTGACAGAAACATTAAATGTTTTTGATGATTTTTTTGCTCCAGCTATCTCTAGTTGATAAACTCCAGCATGTTGAGTTGTGATGTTTGTGATGGTCAGAGATCCAGTTTGACTGTCCAGCTTCAGTCTGTTTCTGAATCTGCCATCAGGAACATCAGACGTGTTGAAGATTTGCTTCTTTATCTTCATTTTAGCTATTTGAGACTTTTCAGCTCCAAACTTCCACAGTATGTCATCGTCTACACGTATTTCAGTAACACCAGTGTGTAGAGTAACTGAATCTCCCTCCGTCACTGACACTGACTCACCAAACACACCTGATGAACAAACAGATTCTACACAGATTACTTCTGATGGTTTACAGAGTCTGAAATCAGCTGTAGATTTTACGGTTTACACTTGAACTTGAGAACATTCAAAAACACAAAACACAATGAAAGGTGAGACGGATGTGTGAAAGCCACATATTTAGCGTGAGTTACAGCAAGAAGGATTAAATTAAATGTGTGATCTTATACAGTAGCTGTATATCACCACCATATGGACAATCCTTTGACACGGATAAAGATAAATGTGTAAAATATCATCTATAAACTGCTGTTGTAAACTGTTAACTTCTACCATTACAGAGAGACTGAAAATGTTTCAGTGCTTCGGATTGCCTGGCAATTAATATCATAATATAATATATTAATATTAGTATCAATTAATAAAGTCATATGGCACCATGAATTTATGGAAAGATAAGAGCTTAATGTTACTAAATTAATTATGACTTTCCCAAATGTGAAATTTTAAACAAGCGCATGAGCCAACACACATTTAATTAGCATACTGCATATTTAACGAGATTTAATACAGTAAAATAAATAAATAAATAAATAAATAAATAAATAAAGCCTAGATATGAAAGCAAACAGGTTTCCAAAATTAGCAACAACATTTGCAGTTATGCAACTTCTTTAACAAGTTTTATTTAAAATAACCAGATTGTTTTACAAGTTAATCTATCTTAAAAGTAAAGTAAAAGCAGGATCAAGATGGTGGTTTAAATGTAAGACTGATTAGTTAAAAGTTTAAAGTTTGGTGCAACAGATTTATTAGCTAAACAATGATCAACACATATATGTGAGCATGAACAGACATTTACATTTACATGTACTGTAGAAATGACTAGAAATACTGGAAATTTCCTTTTAAAATTCTGCAATGAGACTCAAAGTTAGTAGATTTCACAATCTCAATGATGATCTGCTAGAGAAGATGAAAATCATTAAATTAGTAACAGTAGCAGCAGCTTTATTACTCTGAAATTTAAAAAAGTATATATATAAAAAATAAATAAATACATAATAATAATAATAAATAATAATAATAATAATAATAATAATAATAATAATAAAATGCCATAAAAATTATTTTATAACTTACCAATCAGATTCCACCAGTACAACCCGAAAACAAACATGTGAAACATTTTCTTTAGTTGTTCAGTGTCTGATCAGATAAAACTACCTGCTAAACCAAAAGCAGAGCTGTGAATGTGTGAATCCCCCCATGGCAGAGTTTGACCCTCCTAGTTCACAACCCGCATTTGCATGATACACTAATATAGTTAATCAGGCTGTTATTAAAACTTCAACTGCTTTTATTGGACAAAATATCTTTATTTTTGTGTACATGTTAGTACTATAATTACCTTTTGAAAAAAGTTCTGCTCCAGTGACAGCTTCTTGTTTAATGGTTTCAAAAGAGTTTTATTTGAATATTCTATAACATTTTCACTTTTGTTTCGCCTCTGTACAAACTTTTTATTTTGTTTATTTATTTATTGGGAGTGTGTTGCAGCTATCAAAATTAAAATTTGTTCATATTCACTAAAAACAATTAAGCTGATCAGTGGAAACATTGGAAATCTATTTATGATGTTCTTTTGTCAGTTAAATGAAGGTGAAGTGGAATTAGCAATTTTTGACATAATGCAAATTTGCACTTTGACTGATGTCCCAACTTTTCGGGAAATAGGGTTGTAAAGTGATTATAATATTATGCATATTTATTATAAGTTTTAGTGAACAGAAAAACCAAAGTATATAGATAAAACCGTCTGCTGCCTCACAGTACCAGTGTTACTAAAGTTCAGCTTCTGATTCAAACTGAAAGTGGCTGCATTTGGTTTTCTACAGACATGTGGTTTGATCTGCTGGGTGGACAAACAGCTTGTAGGGGAGAGTGTGTGGTGCCCCAGTGTATTCAGTGCATCCGTGTGGAGTTTGTAGTTAAAGGGGCTTCTTCCTGTCTTACTACTTATTTAAACATTAGCGAAACTGATGACACACCAATCAGAATCTCTGCATCCTAACAATCCCCCAGAGAGGAAAGAGCTGAACAAATCAACATGAGAATTTATATTAACACATACAGTACATTCACAGTATACAGTACCAGTACATCAGATAGAAATTTCACTACTCTAGCTACTACTCAGCTTCAAACATGTGACTGTCAAATTTTTATTTGTCATTTTTTTTGTATGTTTTTTTTTTTTTTTTGGTGTGTGTACAGCATGTGTACTGCATTTTTGCAGGTCTGAGAAATAACTGCCTAGAGATGTAGCTATTATTGTGTCAGGAGACCAAGAAACTACTATAGTACTGTATATTGTGATGAAATTTGTTGCTAAATTATTATTATTATTTCTGAACAGTATTGTGGTATTGTGGCATACCAAGTTCATATACAATCATTTATTCCCAAAAGTTAATTGCTGATTTATACATCTGAATCTGTCATTTAAATTATACTGTATAGTGTAATACACATTGAGCTGCAAAAACAATGCCTGAATCCTAATAAGAGTTCTTTGTTATAGTGTTATTGATTTCATGAGTGTTCACTGGCAGGAAAGTCGTCTGTGTATTAGAATTGTGTGTAAGCATTTAAGAACACCTGTGATAACTAGATTGAAAAGTTTGAAAGACAAATTTATGCTGGCTCGTATTAAAGTCTTGTTTAAAAACATAAATAGTTTGGTCAGATGTTCTAGATGTTTGCTAAAGTATTGCTAGTTGCTTGCTAGGATATTCTGGGTGGTTGCAGACATTTACAGACATTCCCACCTCTGGTAATAACAGAAAATAAAACATTGTTTTCAAAACTGATCCAGTTTCAGTGCTTTGATATTATTGTATGTCTGTAATTCAAACATTTTTGCATTTCCTAACATTAGCATTTTCAAGCACTAAAATGTGATTTATACCATCTAAGTGATGTAATTTTAATAGAACTGCGTGTCTTCTTTAGTGATACAAGCTCAGAAATATTTATAACCTGTTGAACTTTTTTATGTTGTGTATTGACTTGGTTCCATGATGGATATTGAAATGTTATTTATTTTTCATTTTAAACAGTATAGATGATTACCTAATGGTAATGCAATATTTGTGAACACAGCTGTGTATGTCAGACTATAAATCCCCTAAAAGTATGCACAAGGGCTTGCTTCGATGTTGCCACCCCTCACAGACCCCATGCCACCCTAAAAATTATCTTCTAGATCCGCCCCTGGTAGGACTGGCTGTCTCAGTGCATGTGTATGCCAGATTACCATATTATTTGCGTATGGACTGCTTCTTATTTATTGCTAGTGAATCACTTGAACTGAATGATTGAAGTCACGAGTTTGAATCAATCAGAGTGGTTCCAGCGTAAACGACTCACTCATTCGATTCAGTTTGACTGTTCCTCTGCCGTTATAACCACTGCCCACTATAGAGGCACGTAACTACATATGTGAAAGTGACGAGGGGCCCACCAACTACCAATTCTACCCTGCTTAAAAAACATCTTTGTGTGTTTCCCAGTGTGTTATCACAAACTACAAAGACTTAAATTAAGTTTTTCTTTAAACCCTTTTATAATGATATAAAGTTTCAGACGACAATGACAGAAAAACCCAGTACAGTGTTGCACATCTAAATACAAAACACATGGTTTGCAGAATGTGAATTAAACACCAACAAAAAGAAACAAAACAAAAAGAATGATTATGAATCCTCAGAGTTCGGAGATGCAGACAAATCCCTTTGGGTATGTATGGGAAAAAAAAACACAAACACAATGAAAGTTGTACCAGTCAATGTTTCATATCCAAACTCCTGTCTCATTGATGAGACTAAAGAAAACCAAAAAAAGTGCTCTTCGGATAATCCAAAAAAACAGGCCCACAGAGTCAAAACCTTGTACTCAGGGCACACGATAATCCACAAGGCAACTGCAGCACAAACGATCCATTGAGAAGGGTTTTCTTGACATCCATGACAGTAGAGCCTTTGCTATTCATGCAGTTTCAAACCCAGATACAAAGTAATATTTAAAAAGTCCATCTACAATAGAACAAAAACCTAGCATTAACTAGAAAGCCCACACTTTAAATTATGCAAAACAAAAAAAAAAAATAATAATAAAGAAAACACTAAGGTCAAATAGATCAAATGCACAAAAGAGCAGAACTTACATTATTGAACTGGAAACAAAGTTTCTCAATCAGGCCTCCACATGAAATCTGCAGAGGAGCTATGCTTCCCTCTTCCAAACAAATCTAACAACTTCTACTCTACTACCTGGTTAAATACTTGAGGTTTTAACCTTCAATCGCCCCCTAGTGGAGAGTAGGAATAAGTAGCAGCTACCCCTGTTACACTGCCTTCAGCCATATTTAAACAACAGACCTACTACTACTGGATTAGTTCTCTAGTTTAACTAAAGATTAACTAAAGATTAGATTAACTAAAATAAGTGGAAAATGTGTAGTATTAAAAAAAAAAGTGCATTATGATCATGTTTGTAGCTTAATTCACTATATTTGAAATAGTTTAACCAATGCAATTCAGTTGGTGACAGTTCAGTAGGAAATCATTTGAAATCATCAGTCACCTCATACACTGAAGTGAATGTTCAGTCTATCAGTCTATATTGTAATAAATATTTGAGAAAATGTATCTGATTGTATTAGTCTGTGAATGACAGTCAATGTAAAAATGTTTTAAAACTCACCAGGTGGCGCCACTTCATACTATTAATAAAAATGATGTCAGTGGAAAGAAGTAAATACGTGTCAAAATTGTCCTATTTACTGCACGAGCAGGACAAAACAGCTAGTTTCAAGACCTAGTGTGTTAAAAGAATCTTTAAAGGGTAACACAAAGTATTAACTGAGTTTGTCTTTGTTATTGTAATAATACAATGCAATCGATATTTAATTTTATATTTACTTAATGAGGAGCCGACAGCGATGGAGCCTGAACACATTGGTGAGATTTTAATAGACCCTTAAGTTAATTTCCATGTGTTGTTAGTTAATAAAATAACATAAAATAAATTAATCGAAATTTACACGAGTTTCTGAATGATATAACCACAACTAAAACAGAGCAACAACATGTCAGACTTAACAATATCAATTAAAAAAAAAAAAAAAAAAAAAATCAGTGTGACACAAGAGTGTGAATCAGGGATCCGGATGAACTATATTTATTCAATATTTCCATATACAGGCTCCTTTGATTTCTGCAAGGAAACATGAAAAAAATTTAATTAGGATCCTGCTGATGAGACAGTTAAAAATTTAAAGTACACATTAAAATATATATCAAGTATATATCAGATAAAAATATAAATGTATAAACATAAACTTCAAATTCACCAAAAACAATATTAACTTTATAAGTCTTTATTAAAGTTTCTGCAAAACATTTTTTGACTGATCATGGTTTTAGGATTTTAACATTTTAGCTGTATTTTTTTTTCCATTACTTATTTATTATTATTATTATTTTTTATTATTATTTTTTTTTTATCATTTTATCATATTAGCTCTATTGTTTAATGATTGCTGACGTTTACTTGGTGTGTATTTTTTTTTTTTTAATCTGTAAGACAACCTTATATATTTTCTAGTAGTAACGGTAACAATAAATAACTGAATATAAACACCACAAAAATAAGAGGCTGCTAACTGCAGAGCCAGTGGGTGGAGTTAGAGGTGGAGCTGAGATGTAGTGCTGTTATCATGACGTTATTTAGCTCTGCAGTGAACACTACTTGCAAAATAATAGTCCAAAAAAGTTGCAGCTGCAAATGTGAACGATAATGTAAATGAGCGAGTATCCATATATATTTGTTTATTTTGTTAAGTTAAGCTTAAAAGGTTTTTCCGTTTCACTGCGTTACTTTTTCATATTTTTTCCTATGCTGTTCATTATATGCTCCTAAATTGTTTCGCCGCCAAGTGCGCGTGTGCAGTGTTGCCATGTCCATTTATTATAAGCATCTTTGGGAGTTTTATTTTCTTCCAATATTAAGCTGCATTTGCACGTAGGTACGACCGATCAATCACATATGAAGTAACAACATAGCAAATAGTTTTCGGTACTAAATAACAAGTGGACGAGCGTCTTAGGGCACAAATTTCTCATCAAGTCTCCCAGACCACAGCAAACACGGAAGTCTACAGTTTAACCCGCGATGGAGATAAACATCTTTTCTTCCGGGAAACACAACAGGTGGTGGAAAACAGAAAGTAACGGGGAGAAAATGAAAGTTAATGGCGAGTGAGGCTGACGTGAGTATTGTGAGCAAATTAAGTCTATTTTTTGGTATTATTTTTGGATGAACTAATAATTGAATATAATAATACTGAAAACTATAACACTTTTCTGCGTGATAATAAATCTAGCTTTGTACAAATTAGCCTACTTTGAGGAAATACTGTATTGTTAGTATTTACATGTGCAAACATTAGTGTAAGTTGCATAAAAGCATGATTTTTCGACTCTGTCCCTACTGAAGGTAATATGATCAATGCTGACCACCCACATCAATGCACTTACTGTCATATTACACACAAAACTTAATTGCTGTAAATTTAGTTTTACATTTAACATTCTTTAGACATTCGGTTTCATAAAGTCTTTGTGCCTGTTATGTTTTGAGCCCAAACAAACTTAGATAGGCAGAAATATATTCCCTTTACGCTGCAAAAGGCTACATTTCAGGGGGAAAAAACAAACAAACACATAAATTAACCATATAAATGAATTAAACAACTTAACTAAAATGTTCAGAAAACATCCCTCTTATTAAACAATGCCTCATTTTTGGAATTAGCCTTTTATGTGTTTATAATAATTTTACAACTTTTAATGTGTGCAATAATATAAATCCAACGACAACAGCATTTAATCTAAATGTATCAAACCAACTCTAAAATATTCCGAATATTATTCCCTATAATACACAAGGCTTGTTTTTCTGATTATGATTTTATTATTTTTATATATAGTACTGAATCCATAGTTTTAAATGTTTTATATACTGTACCCACTTAAACTCATTAAAGTCTGCCACCATTTGAAATAAAGGCATCAAACCAACTGTAACATATGCAGAATATTATTCCCTATAATGCACAAGGCTTGTTTTTTTCTGATTATACCTTTGTTATTTTTATATATAATACTGAAATCATATATATATATATATATATATATATATATATATATTTATTTATTTATTTGATATATAAAATATTTAATATATTTTACAGACTTAATTTCATTTAACTGTGCAAAGATACCAAAACCAACTGTAAATTACTCTGAATATTATTTTGCATGATGCACAAAGCTTATTTTTTCTGATTATTAAACTGATATTGGATATAACTGATAAAGGAGTCAAACCAACTGTAAATCACCAACTCTAAATGACTTATTTGTCTTGATTAGTCAATGTACAGATATATTATATACGGATATATTACTTTTGCAGTTGGTTTAATACCTTTAGCTGAAACGGTGTTGTTGTAGTTTAATGAATTTTTAAGGGTTCAGTACAACAGATGAAAAAAGAGCAAAATAATTATATAATAGACATAACAAAAGTTAAACAAAGCCCTTAATTAAGAACCTCTAACTTAACTTAATTTAGAATGATATTTTACTTTGTTTTCAAAACCCATCTTTTTCTGATAAAACAAAATTATATTAATCTGTGAATTATCTTAGCAAAGTTTTATAAAAAAAAAAAAAAAAAAAATACATATATATATATATATATATAAGGAAACCATAATATACAGTATTATTATTTGTAACACTGATCTTAAAATTTATTTTAAAACATGAGATCATAAAATAAAAATAAAAACAACAAAAATTCTAAACATGTGAGCATGATACAAATGCATGTTTTAGAGGAAAAAGTCTGATGTTACTTCATAGCCATGTGTATCGTAAGGAATAATATTTTGCATAATTTACAGTAATATTCTAAATACTTTACAGATGGTTTGATGGCTTTATTTCAAATGGTGGCAGACTTTAATAAATTTAGGTAGGTACAGTACATATAACATTTCAAAAATATGGATTCAGTACCGTATCTAAATATAATAAAGGCATAAGAAGAAAAAACAAGTCTTGTGCATTATAGGGAATACTATTCTGAATATTTTACATTTGGTTTGATGCCTTTATCTCAAACGGTGGCAGAGTTTAATGAATTTATGTGGCTTCAGTATATAAAACATTAAAAATATGGATTCAGTACCATATATAAAAAATAATAAAATTATAATCAGAAAAAAAACAAAAAAAAAACAAGCCTTTTGCATTATAGGGAATAATATTCTGAATATTTTAGAGTTGGTTTGATACCTTTAGCTTAAATGGTGTTGTTGTTTAATGGATTTATATTATTGCACACATTAAAAGTTGTAAAATTATTATAAAACACATAAAAGGCTAATTCTATTTACAGGGATGTTTTTCTGGACATATTAGTAAAGGGAATATAGGAATATAGGGAACAAAGGGAATATATATTTGTGTCTATCTAAGTTTGTTTGGGCTCAAAACATAACAGGCACAAAGACTTTAATTGGTATGAAACTGAATGTCTGATGAATGTCAGACTTAAAACTAAATTTACTGCAATCAAATATATATATATATATATATATTATTCATCAAGCTTCCGTCAGACTAACTGACTGCAACATCATCTTGTAACACAGTCATTAATAATCTTACCATTTTTCGTGGCAGTGTTGAATCATTTTCGTATATCTCGTGGATCACGACTGCATTAAGAGTAATCACAGTCGAGTTTAAACAACAAAGCTTTCAGTCTTATACTAAAATTAATACCTTAAAAGACATACATTTTTCAACTCAGGCATTAATTGTTTGTTTTTCTGACCTATTTTTTTACACTTCCAGCAGAAGCAGCACATCACGACTGCAGCTACAATCAACAGAGATCCAGCAGCAGCGACAGAAATCAGCACAATGTACAATAAAGGTAGACCCTGATCTGTAATGGGCAATTTTGTAATCAACAAAATTAGTTAATAATGTGAGTGAATCTGTTTATCTGGTTTACAACAAAAACTATGAAACATAAACACTGTATAATGGGTAGATCATTATTAATATCGTCATACCCGCACATGTGTGACAGTGTTTGCTAATGTCCAGATGTGTGGTCTGGTTGCTGATGGGATTGTTGATCACACAGCTGTAGGTGTTTTTATCCTGATATTCCACCTCCAGAGGTAGAGAGAGACTGATGCTGAGATCAGACACACTGATGCTGGACAATAAACTGTTTCCTTTGTACCAGGAGAGAGTCACATTACTCACATTCACCACTGAACACAACAATGAACAATTCTGCTGTGATGATGATGATGATGATGATGAAGAGCATTGTGAAGAGTTACTGCTGAGGACAGGAACAGGCAGACGAGCTGGAAAACATGAAATGAGAACCAAAATCTTGGGTAAATCTGGTCAGCAATCTTATTTTTGGTGTAGTGTGTTGACGACCAGTAAGTGTTTCTGTTATTTCAAACTACAAAATGACAAAACAGGTTTCGTTTAGGTTTCAGTAAAAGCTTCCACTTAAACTCAGAAGCATTGTAGCATTGAAGGTCACAAATGATCTTTACTCACCATAGACAGAAACACTGAAGGTTTTTGATGATGATTTCACTCCAGTAAACTCTACTTTATAGAGTCCATCATGTTGAGTTGTGATGTTTATGATGGTCAGAAATCCAGTTTGATTGTCCAGTTTCAGTCTGTCTCTGAATCTCCCATCAGGACCATGAAATGTGGAGACGTTTTGCGGTTGTTTCTTCATTTTAGCTATTGGGGACTTTTCAGATCCAAATTTCCACAGTATGTCGTCAGCTTCACGTACTTCATTAACATTAGTTTTTAAAGTGACAGAGTCTCCCTCCATCACTGATACTGACTCACCAAACACACCTGATGAACAGATTTTACACAGATTAAGGCCTCTGGTGGTCTAAAAAGCCTAAAAATCAGCTGTAGTAAATTGGAATCGAAAAACGACATTTAGCCAAAAAAAACATTTACAACTTACCAATCAGACGCCACCAGCACAAACAGCACAAAACAAAAATTCGAAACATTTTCTTCAGTTGCACAAGTCTGATCTAAAACACTTGTGCTGTTGATCTGCTGTGTGAATCCTCCCACAACAGCGTTTGACCCTCCTATAGTGGGAGAAATGCAAATGCTGTTTCCGAATGACATGTGGTTATATAATTGTTTGTTTGGCTCTTTTAAGACTTAATAATAGTAAACAGTCTTCGTTCTAACATTTAACACAACATTTTCAAAAGATTTTGACGAATGTTGGTAACCCAACAGTTGCTAGTAGCCATTGACTTCCATAGTATTTTCTCCATACTATGGGAGTCAATGGCTACCAGCAACTATTGGCTTACTTACATTTTTAACAATATCTTTTCTTATCTATAACAGAAGAATGAACTTCATGCAGGTTTGGAACAACATGAGGGTGAGTAAATGATGATAAAATGTTCATTTTTGGGTGATCTATCACTTTAATACTGTCTGCCATCT